>JASANE010012814.1:0-46821 GCA_030248225.1 Trileptium ribeirensis
AGCCTGGAACATCACGATGATCGAGCTAGAATTAGTGAAATTATGGAACCTAATGACAATATGGCGGAACCCAATGATACTGACAGAGCACCTACCTAAAGAAGAACTATGCTGATAAGGAAGAATCAATCGTAACCAGCAAAAGCTCGAAGATTGTGATGATAACACCCATGGTAAATAACATAGCGCAGAGAGCAAATGGAACGGAGAACCAACGATTGGAGAGTAACACAGAAATTGTAGTATGCCCCCTGAGTACAGAGGAAGCCCAAGCACTAGGGATTGGCTCGACCGGATCGCCGGTTGACTTGACCACAATAATTGAGCGAGCATTAAAATCACCCGAACCACTTAGGAACGTAGACACTTTTGGGCAAGTTGGCCTGGACACCGCGATTCACAACCCCGACACGGATTTGATAGCATTTAAGTACAAGTTAGATCACAGGAATACTCGGATGCATAAACAACAGATATTAGACATCATACTGAGGAAGCTGCACGCATTAGATAGATCCAGTGAAATAGTGGAACCACTAATTTTGCAAGAATTACCTGAAGAGGAGCGATTACTGCTGCTGGGACCGGATTCAGAATTTGTACCAGCAGTTAAACCGGAATGTCATGGAAAATTCCCCCATTATATTCTCGCACTACCTAGGCTGCGTTTTGGGGAAGATCGGATGCCAGTGAGAACACTATTTTACCGTAGGGTCATAGCTGTGTCGAAGCGGATATGCCATGCCCACCAGTTGCTCAGGGCCCGAGTGGCTGGAACGGCCCGACTCGACCGACGGCGGGACGCTGCCGTCTTGTCAGGGCTGTTAGGGTTCGCATCTCCGTTCCTACACACTATGCCTGGGATACATGTCAGCAGTTGCATGTTAAAACACCTAGAAGGACTTTTGGAGATCGTTGCCCGAGTCATTAATTCAATGAGCATCACGCAAGCAATCACTGAGGTATATCGATCCCAAATCCCTATTCTACAGACATGCATCATGTGCGAGGAAAGACACAATATAAATTTCATGCCTAGAGAAGAATGTGCATTTACCACCTATCATGGCGAATGGGATTACACCGGAAATTTGTCCGCAGACTATGGAACCATTAGAAGAGACGGGACAGTATCCATTCGACCAGGTAGCACACAAGGATTACACACGGCACATGAACTTATAGCCTATAGGGAAGCTAACCTAGAGTTTCTAGCGCGCCGTATCTACTGGACCATCTAGTTGCGGAATTTGACGAAACCGGACCCAAAGTTCCGGTGCAGTCACTACATCATCTCGTGTACGCTATAATGGCTAACGCCCTTTTCATTGACATGGCTAGTAAACCAAAGCGCGAAGAACTATTGTACTTACGACTATTATGGTTGCGCAAGCCCGCTCAAAACATTTGGCAAAACGACCCAACGGAAGACATGGACTCAATTCCAAACATGGACCATGACGCGGACATAACATTCATCGACGAAGAGGAACTTGAAAGTGAGTTGAGTGCGGTACTCAGTGACGCCAGCGGTGACGAAATTGACATGCCAGCAATTGACTCACTCGACCCCGACGATCTCATCTCTGACCTGAGTTTCTCCGTGGACACCGAAACTGCCAGCAATGGACATGATAATGCTAACGACGGGAGTGACCGGGCATCACCGATCAGGTCGGTACGGTCCTCCCCAAACGTATTTGGACAAGGTATTGAAGCTGCAGTCGGATTGCTAAATAAGGGAATTAAAGTAATGGGATTGTTAATTGCTCTGCTAATCCTCCATCAGTTAGGGCAAACTCAAGCTATCGCCACGCCATTTTCAGACCAAGTTGCACGCTTAGGAGCCATGGTAAATCAACAGGTGGGCACGCTAATCGAACCGCAAGGCTTAGTAATAACCGCTTCGCAGTCTACCTTTTTACCGATATAATTTTAAGGCTATCTCTAGATGGATTACAATAGTAGGCAAGCCACTGGTATGGCGTGGTGTGTGTATACTCCACGGGGTAAACCATGTTTGGGGAATTGTTGTCCCAACCCAAATTGTACTACCATGCCGGATTTACAACAGAAAATACAGGAATTAGAAAGAGAATTAAGGAGCACCTATCAAGGTGTATTGGACACTAGTTACTACATGGCACTAATGCGCGAATATTGCGAAGCGAACTCTCATCTCTGTGAGGAACCTAAGGTCAGAAAGAAGCGATTCCTCGCTGCATTAGCTGGAGCCGCAGGCGTAGTAACAGGATTCCTAGGTGTAGGTGTAGCGTTCACCAACGCTGTACACCTTAAGGACATAAATAAGCAGGTGCTAGTGTTATCTAAAGAAATGAGGAACACATATAATGTCGCTTATGGTAATTCGCGAGCGATCATGAAATTAACGCACGCCAATGAGGAGTTATACTCATTTTTACATCATGAGATGCAGGAGGTAGTCACTATAATCGATCAGGTAAGATGCCAGGAGCAACGCTACGTAACTGAGGTTCATCGCGAGCTGGTAAACCACATGTTTCGCACCAGCCTTAGATCATCGGTTGATGCCGTCATGGAAGCCATGATGAGCGGTCAATTACCGCCTAAGGTAGTGGACGCATCCACGCTTAAGAACTTGTTCCAAAAGAACTCGCAGATAGCGCAAACCATTTTAATACGCGAACCTGCACTGGCATACCAATTTGGGCAAATATACCCAGTGCACATCGACCTCGGCTCATTCAAATTTTCCTTTATACTGCGGGTGCCACTAGTTACGTCGGACGACGTCCGACCCTACTTTCGCATATACAACGTAGGCTGGAACGTTCCAGAACGCAGCGCTCACATGAAACTACCATTACCTAATTACGCTACGCGGATTGAACGCGCACGTTATGAAGTGCTAAAACTACATGCATGCAACACGCGACCAGGTATTGCATTCTGCGAAATACACGCCTTAGCAACGGACCATACGTCGCGCTGTTTAGACTGGATTATCATGGGCGAGGACGCTCCAGAGGAAGCTCGCCAACTTTGCAAGAACAGTGTATTGGTCCGGCCAATGGCAAACCATACCGATGTCAACACTACGGCACAAGGAGTGTTAATTCGAACTGCTGAACGTAAGGCTGTCGTCTCCAAGAAGAAATATCTTAGTCACGTTACCGGAGAAGAGACAATTAACATCGCTGACAACGGAGTTTTGTGGTTATCACACAACAACTATACCCAGCTCGTGGTCGGGCCACTTATGCTGGCTAGCACACTAGATGCGCAGGAAGTCACAATCCATATTGGGCCTAACATCACTGTCCATGACTTTCCGGACATACCGCTCAAACCAATTGCTTGGAGCTCGTTGTAACACGCTAAAGCGACGAACTTACAGGTCCAACAAATAGCAGACGAGCAGTTGAAGAAGGTAATTGACTTCCGATACATCACTACCACTGGCGTAGCTCCTTATTTATGGATGCTGATCGTGCTAGTAGCTGCTGGCATTGGGGCCATAATCTACTTTAGGAAGAAGGCTGGATTCTGTCCTAAATGCATCAAGGGGCGCCTACAGCGTTGGTGGCAACAACGACCATGTGTTCGGGAGGAACTAAGGCGACCCGAATTGCACATTAAGACGGAAAATGAGTATGGCACCGCAGACACGTCCCGACCAACGGTTTCAGCTCCAGCTGCTTCCACAGAACACCTCGAATTACGTACAATGAGCCCTCGCCGCTCAGCACGAATAAACGCTACCAACGAAGACGAAAGCGTCGTTCTAGTAGAGCCTACTGAATTATTCGCAGTATCTGAGCGATCCCAACGCCGAGGACATCGCACCGTAGCATACCACCGACAGGTCAACGCAATACATCACATGGACGCACCCTTGCTAATCAACGCATTTGTATACCGCACACCAGTACTTACACTAATAGATACAGGTGCAGATGTGTCCATCGTATCACAATACTTGGTAAATAAATTAGGCCTCCAGCCGCAGCCTGACGATTCCACTAGGATCGTATCTGGCACTAAACAGGAACTAGCATTAGACGGCAGCATAAGTGTACCTTTGTCGATCGGGTCCATAAAGGTACAAACCGAATTCTTTGTCAATAAAACAGCACCTTATCACTGCATCATAGGAACAAATTTCATGTCCCAGTTGCCAAAGTGCATCATAAATTTTAAGGAACGTTGTTTAGAAATAGCAGTGGATGAGGAAGAGGCTAAGATACCTTTTGCAGGCCTAGAGCGCTACGACCCACCACTAATTGCGGTAATGTGTACGAAACTCACCACCATAGAACCAAACACTGAAACATTAATTAATGCGATGCCAGAAATAGCAGAAACAGGTGTAGGACCGGCACTATTTGTGCCCTCACCAGAAATGGTAGATATTGCAATGGCACATGCATTAGTGTTAAGAAGCCAAAGAACCATACCAATCGCCGTAATTAACTTCGGAAACACACCAGTCACTATTTACGCCGGACAAACGATAGGTCACATTGAGGTAATGATGAACCCCAACGTGCAATTCTTGAAAGACACAAACAGAAATTTGATCCGGTACGAGGAGCACAAACCTGCCAAGCAGTTAAATAACATTACTGCACACCCTGAAAGGATCATCCAACATATAGAGGCAGGAAAAAGGTCAATTGACCACGAAAGAGCTCAAACGGTCTTGAGTAAAATAGATTTTGATAAGACCCTATTGTCGTCGTTTGAGCTAAAGCAGTTGAAAACCGCGATTGCTGAGAACGCAGATGTCTTCAGCACACACGATTTCGATTTAGGACGCTACACAGAACATAGGCACCGCATAGAGACCGGAGATGCCAAGCAAATCAAGCAAGCACCGTATCGATTAGCACACACTTTACGCGAACCGCTCAGAGAGGAACTCAACAGTATGTTAGATGCGGGACTAATCTCACCACCAAGCTCACCTTGGGGATCGCCGATAGTATATGTGACCAAGAGTGACGGCTCACTCCGACTCTGTGTGGACTCTCGGAAAGTAAACACAGTAGCAGAGCAGGATGCCTATCCATTGCCTAGAATAGATGATATCTTAGGGTGCCTCCGAAATACAAAATTAATGTCCAGTTTAGATCTAAATAAGGGCTTCTGGCAACTAGAGTTAGACCCACAGACAAAAGACAGAACATCCTTCGTAACAGTTCATGGGCAATATGAGTACAACGTCTTACCGTTTGGATTAAACTCGTCCCCAGGAGCTTTTCAGCGTTGCATGTCCATGATTTTAAAGGGGTTAGAGTGGGAAAAGTGTTTGATTTACATAGACGACATATTAGTATTTTCGCCAAAATTTGAAGATCACTTAGTAGACATAATTAGAGTTTTCGATCGTTTTCGCAGAGCCAATTTGAAATTAAAACCATCAAAATGCCACTTTGGCAGAGGTAGTCTAAAGTATTTAGGACACATAATTAGTACAGAAGGCGTAAAACCAGACCCAGAAAAGGCAATAACAACTGAGGAATTCAAACGCCCGGAGACGTTGAAGCAACTTCAAAGTTTCCTGGGATTAGTAGGATACTATCATAAATTTATACCGAGCTATTCAGATATATGCGAACCATTGAACGAACTAAAACGCAAGGATGCAGTATTTAAGTGGACACCTAAGTGCGAGGACGCCTTTAAGAAGCTAAAGCAGGCGCTACTAGATGAACCCGTGCTAGTGCACCCCGATTTTACACAGCCGTTCATTTTGCAGACGGACGCTTCAGGATACGCAATGGGCGCAGTGCTCTCGCAGAAAACTAAGCAAGGCCTCAAACCCATTGCATATGCAAGTAATGCTCTGCTAGATTATCAACGAAGATGCCCCGCAATCGAAGCTGAAGCCCTTGCGATTAGATGGGCAGCGCTTACACTTCAAGCATTATTTGGTAGGGCACAAATTCTATGTCGAAACCGATCATAAGCCGCTGAAAGCCCTGTTTGACAAACCGCCTAGAAATTCACGCTTATACCAGTGGCGCAGTGAATTACTACTTGAGTTCGGAGGATTTGAAATACTATATAGACCAGGTAAAGAGAACGGCAATGCCGATGCGTTGTCGCGGGACCCTAGGTATGACCCACACATAAATGAAGAAACAGGAGACACATATGAAATATTAATGATGGGTCGGGGACGACCCACCGGCCCTCGCCCACCGACAACCTGCGCAGCATGGGATCAATCACACTTGCCGTATCCCGTACGCACAGTGACACCGCTCACACCTGGGGCGCCAACAGCTGTAATTGGAAGCCCGATAGCTCCCACAGGACAGCCAAACCCCGAGGCAATCCCATCGCAACTCGTTCCCGACACGCAGATAACTACCGTACCCCCAGCGACGCTAACCCAACAAGCCGCCACGCTCAGTGCTATCCCAATTAGAATGGATTCAGGAGGAACACCAGCAATGTCAGTACACACTACAACCATCTCGGGTTCTGGAGTCGGACCTCAGGCTCGAGGATCTAAAAGGCCACACCGGCCTGAATCAGAAACTGTAGGACTAAGAGCAACCACACTACCAACGGAACAAGAATTTGATAGGCTCATGAAACTAATGATGCATTATGAAACTGAAATTTTGCCAACAATTAGGATCGAGGACGCACAGGATACTCATGAAAACATATACCTGCCATTCTTTTCAGACCTTCCAGATTTTAATTTAGTACGGCTCTTGCCGTACATCCAAAGAAATGACCCAGAATTGGGTCCAATTTGGTGGTATTTATACAACAAAACACGGCCTAAAGCCGAGCTAGGCGCATTACGAATCGAAATGCGAGCTCATTACTTCGAGCTAGCTCATGACACCAAAATATTATACATGCATCCGTTACAGCCAGGTGACATAAATTACAAATTGTGCGTCCCAATTACACTAGTACAACAGGTACTCAAACATGAACATAACACCTTATATGGAGGACATCCTGGCCGCGATCGACTACTAGCAAAGTTAAAACAATTTTACTACTGGAAGGGTATGTCAGAGCACGCACAACAATGGATCAGGCGATGCACTCTATGCCAATCTGCGAAGGACCCAGTTGCTCGGATAACCACCGGATTGGGTAGGGTTCCGTTGGCAAATCAACCAATGTATCGTGTATTCGTAGACATACTCGATATTCAAGTTCGGTCGCAAGCGGGTAACCGCTATGTCATTGCATTCATCGACCAATTCACAAAATTCGCAATAGCAGTGGCAATAAGGCACCAGGATGCACACACAGCCGCACACATCTTTTTATATGAGGTAGTCAACAAGTACGGAGCTCCCAGGGAGCTATATTCTGACAGAGGAGGTGCTTTCACCGCACATATGTTTGAAAACCTGTGTCAAGAAATGCACATATTTCGGCACATGAGTTTAGCTTATCACCCTCAGGCAAACGGTGAAATTTAGAGATTTAATAGGACCTTACTATATTTACTATATATACAAAACGATCATCACTCATGGGATGTATCACTAGCATTTTGCATCATGGCATATAATTCATCAGTACACACAGCAACAAAATACCCACCATTCTTGCTCATGCACGGATTCTATCCTATGCTCCCCGGAGAATACGACACGCATAGTGCAGCCACAGGATACACTGGAGCTCACTCATATAGAGCCAACGCGCAGCGCTGGATGGCTTCTATTAGGGAACGCGCATACCAATCAATGAGAGCCGCTCAGGAAGTAAATCGGCTAAGGTATAATAGGCGAGCTCGCGAACCACGCTATCAAACAGGCGAATTAGTCTGGGTCTATAGGCACGACACCACACCGGGAACATCCAGAAAACTTACGCCTCGTTGGTGTGGACCGTACAAAATACTAGGGATCACTCCGCCATGCATGCGTGTAAGAATGCATTCCAGTCCGGAAGGCATAGAACATGTCCTGCATATTAACAAGACAAAACCTTGTTTTAGGGCATTAGATCCAGTACCCAATGTAGGGGACTGGCTAAGTCAGGTACACGCTTCTATATTAGAAAGGGGACTGAACGAACCAACCCAACGAATTATCGCTGATAGGGATTTCGTTACTGAGATAGAACCCGTGGACGAAGTAGCAGTGCGCACCGTAAGTACAGCAGTAAGTGATAGTTCAGACACCGAGAGTATAGAAATAGGTGACCCTAACGATCCTAACATATATCGCCGGACATACGCAGGGATCGAGGCCGAGCAAGCAGCAATGGAGCACAGTGAGTATCGAACGGACGACTACGAACCGCAGAATCCACGGACGGTCAGGAATCGGATTTCTCTGAACCAGAGAAATCGAACCATCTTGGCCACCAATATCGCAGGAACAGGTTACCAGTCAAGAGGCCTTTTCGTACATACCAGAACCTGGTAGCCGAGATACGCAAGTCGAATATGGACGACACACCGTACCAGTAACTACAATGGAAAGAATAGTAGCTACCAGCGAGGAAGTTTCATTCGGTGTACCGACTGTAGGCGTAGGCATCCTTGAAGGACAACATTTCTACCCAGTGGACATCACGCTATCTACTATGCCACGCGGAGCTTTAGGAGGAATTGTCGTACCCGGACCGTACACTTCAGGAGACCTATGTTACGCAATTATGCTCGCTGCACAGGACCATCCGTTATTTCAATCTCGTCCAGCTGAACATATTATGGCATCACGGCTGCGAGTACCAATGGAAATGTCGACCCAAACCGTAGGGGACTATACCACAATACGCCCCTATAGCGCTCCACCAGCAGCTGCCGACAGGCCTATGTCTCCCCATCAATATGTTTTTCGGGAGGCAGCCTTTACTCAACCACCAGGGTCACCAATGTCCAGCTATCTATCGGAGACATCGGGTGAAGGTACTACGGCGGACGTGAGAGCAGCTGAAGCAGACGACGAGTTAACCAGCCAGACATCACAGGACCCCTCTTCAGCTGAACGACGCGGTCAAGCAGGACAGGAGACGTCCAGCAGTAGTTCTAGGACGCCTACTACGCAACCAGGAACCTCCGACTCACTAAGCGAATTCACGGTTGCGGAATCAAGTAGTGAACCACCCGCCCACCGAATGGGGATCGTTCGTGCTGTAACCTTAGGTACCTCTCCCCGCACACGAGCATCGGCAGAAGAACGAGGGAAGGCACTTATTGGACGGGCCACTCAACGGAAACGAATCACGCCAGCACGAGGAAGTTCAACCATCCAGTCTGGTACTATTGACCAACCAGGACCATCCACGGTAACCAATACTGAGCTGGTACATCCCACTACTGCTGTTACTACCTCCTTAGGAATAATACGCCTTAGTACGACTCATGCGACGGTCCCAACCAGACACTTACTACATCGCCAGGCCAGAGATCGGGTCTTTAGGCCATACGGCGCAGCATCAGACGAAGAGGTAGGGGACGCCCTACGCAGGCATAGACGTGTAACTTTCCAGGAACCAGGGACGACCATCACTGAAGCAGCAGGAACATCAACTAGACTAGCCTCTACTATACGCACACAATCCACTACTTTCACCACTTCAATGACAAGTGCACCAACACCAACCCAACGACAACTTGTAATGGAAGAACGCTCGCCAGATGGGACACAACCACCAACCTCATTCCCCCGATATCCTTCTGGCCAGGAATTACATCCTGCAGCTTGGCGACGACGGACACCCCGACCACCACCTTACGAAGAGTCTGACTCGGACGACCCAGACCTACGGGTGGACTAATCCTAATCATACTCGCACGTACCGCAACACAAGTGAACACAACAGGCCAACAAAAAGGGGGATAGAAGAGGGGATCAGGAATACATTCACAGGTAAATAAGACTATCTTTACCCTCAGACTTATTTCGGTATACACATTATAGATGCGACGAAGCTACAGTGCCAACGACATCCAGATGCCAATGCTACCAACAGGCGTGCGGCACGTACCGATGGTTTGCGGCGGCGGCATCTATCCGACGGTGCCTCTTTACCAAGCTCTTCCAGGATCGCGCGGGGAGAATTTCGCCGCCAAAGGGGCCCGCCGGCCAATGCTCGCCAACGAGACAACGACGCTCGACAAGTTCGAACATAACGGGCGGCGTCTGTCCAGCGCGTCCGAGCATTTCCACCTCGGCGTACTAGAACTTGTGGGTTTCAACAATGCCGCAAAGGAGTTAGCCGAAGCGGACATCAGTCCAACCGAACAGCAACTCCGCAGCATCGCACTCCATCGCCGCTTACCGATGAAGAGACGATGCATGCTAAAGTCTTACTACCCGCATGTCATGCGGCCAATACTACTGGCCAAATTCAGCATGCCTGAATATGCGGAGGAACTGGAGGCTACCGAGGACCGGCGTCTATACAACGCTTCGCTCGACGACTTCTGGGGAACAGGCGCCTTCCACATTGACTGCTGTTGCGGCCGCACGTTCCATAACGTGACGGGTCGCGTGCTCGAGGAAATCCGAGCATACCATCGGGATGGACTCGTTCGGTGGCCCCAAGTCGTCATTGTGGGCGACGAGCAAGCACTACCGTTGCTCAATATCGCCGACCAACACAACTGGCTGGTGTTCGCGTGGCCGCGCATGGAAATGGCCGACTTGATACAGTGGGCCAACGCCTTCGTTACGCCACAGACGGACTGCGTAATTGTCCTCGGCGGTTATGGCAAACTGTGGCAGGCCGACCGCAAGGTCTATTCGCCCAGTGCGTTCACCAAGCGCATCAAGCGAAAGCTGGAGGTGCTCGAACGGCGCCTCCGGGAAAATGCGGCCATTTACGTCGCTCCGCCACCACCGCAGTGGAATGCTACGAACTATACCAGCGAAGCATGGGCGACGGAACTGCGCAACCGGAAACTGCGTCTTACCGCGGACCACCAAGCGCTCCGCAACGTCGTCATGGCCCCATGGTCGGTACCACTAACGGCACCCGAAGCCTGGGATACGGTCGGACCGTTCAACCGGGGTGAGGATCGCCAACGATGGGCCGAACCGGTGGTGGCACCTGCCTACCACCCGGAGCTGGTCAATTGGGTGGGCCATTATGTTCGGTGCACGGGACTTTTTCGCCTCGGCGAACAACGAAGGAGTAGCGAAGAAGAATAGGGCTTGCTGAAGAACTTGCTCGCACAAGAGTACCTCCAGCCAAAGGAATTAGGCAATTAGTAAGGGGTCGTCAAACACCCTAGAGCATTAGAAAACGCAACCCCATAGAGCATAGAAAATTCCGTTTGCAGACGCACGCGAGAGAATCAAGCGTAGAGTTGGGAATTGCGTAAGCCATTGTATTTAGTTGCACTAACATGCGAGGCGCAACTCGACTGTTGTGAAAAGGGACGAAACCTATAAAGAGTATATTATTACAGATGGACAACAGCGTTCGGCAACGCGATAAAAAAACAAGGACGACTGCAGCGTTCGGCGACGCAGCGACAGTCAAGTGGACAACGCGTTAGGTAGCACAATGACAACGACACCAGACGGTCTGAAGGCGGTCCAGCCCGACGGTTATCAACAACCGGGCCATACGCCCCGCCCGAAGCCACTACGTACCGCCTGCCTATCATTCCAACATACCATGTCGACCTGACGAAGCCGTACGTCCCCTTCCTGTCTCACGGCACCGAGTGGCCGGAATTGTCCAACATGCACGAGGCAGCGACGCCCTTTCACCACGACGGCACGACGGATTCAACCGTCGAACAACACTATCAGGTAAGGGTGCTCCTCGTGCTCGGCCTTATGGAGGCGGCCAAGGAACTAATGGACATGGTTGGGACGCCGCAGCAAATAGGCGAGAGCGCGGGCGCTGAAGGACGAACTGGTCGACAACATCACAAGCGCCCGACTCAAACCCTTGCGTGAGCACATTATGCGGCCTATACTGCTTCGTAAATTTAGTACTCCCAGCTACGCGCGGATTCTGCACCTTACTGGCGACCGCTCGCTCCTGGAGGTAACGACAGATACCTTCTGGGCATACATACCGACAATCAGTCATGCCAGGGGGTAACTAACCCCCCTGGCCGGCCAAATTTGTCTAGGGGGGTCGATCTCGTGAGGACGTTTTTTTTGCTCCTCGCAGCCGTTAATACTATTATTAACCCTATATGAGATGGAAATGGAGGATATAAAAAAGTCTGTTTTCATCGTTACGTGGTTTACTAAAAAGGAAATTGTCCAGCCTTCCACATTCCTTGATTGCAGCAGCCACGTTTCATAAAACTGTTACCGACCATATTCATTCGTTTGTTAAAACGGCTTCGTCTTAAAACCATTTAATTTAGCCGTGTGCATTTGTGTGGTTTTCACTTGTACCGATGAAGAAAGACTAAATATACACGTTTATATTTAGTCTTAAACGATTTATCCACAGAACTACTTTACTTTTAGCGACCAAACCCAATCTAAAAGAATGCCAAAAGATTGATAAATCGTCCCCTGTGACTTTTACTTTAGATTTGGTGGGTTTGGTGGATACTAATTCTGCTGCAATTTTAAATCTTTTAAATTTAAGCTTTAAAAGCGAGAAAAGAAGAGACTGCCGGAATGGAAGCAAATGCGTCTTGTTATTTTCGTTAAAATTTTTGTATTTTCGTTATTAATCTCTTGAGATGAATAATAGCTTTAGCAACGAAATTGTTGATAAGACCGCATGCTTCCACAACGAAGTTTCTATAGCGCCAAAAACTGCTATGCTTTATATAGAATAGCTAATCTAATTCATAAAGGTAATATGAAGAGTAGGTAAATCATTATACACATATGCAATATATTGGATAATGTGCAGGTCAACTTATGATGCCAACGCCCCTGGTAACTTACGGCCTATAAGGGAAACTAGCGTGATATACCAAAAACAGCGTCCAATTTCGTACCCATAAATAGAATTATATACAGATGAAACTGCACAGTACGAGAAAAAATACCTGCCCAAAAGCAGGTTGTTCTAGCTAAATTGTAAGTTATAATAGGTAGTTATTCAACTCATATGTTTTCTATTTAAGAAATGCAAAAGCAAAATGGATCATAGTTTATGATCGAAAAAAAATACTGAAACCATATGAGTTGACGGGCTTTCTTATGCCACATGTACCCATAATTTATGCGGTCAGCGGTCAAGTCACCCTCAGGGGAGGGCGTGCTGCGCACCCCCAAGGGGAGTAAAACCAGCCGGGCCTTTCGGCCCGGGGGGGGGGTTGCTGCGCAACCCAGGGGGGGGGGTAACCCCCCCTGGTCTTTCGGCCTCGGGGGGGGGGGGGTCCGGACCTCAGGGGGGTAACCCCCCTACCCCCCCTGCCGGCATGTATGCTTCTGGGGTATCGGACGCACGATCCAGCAGTTGCGGCAGGGCGAACAACCCAGACACTGCCACAATGTCATGGGGCGGCTCTTGGAGGAGGTGCGTGAGTACCTCACTACTGGGTACGCTTGCTGGCCGCACGTCATCATTATGGGCGACGCGCTTCCGCTGCCGTTGCTGGAGATGGCCAATGACAATAAATGGCTGGTCTGCACATGGCCTGGCACCACGTTAATCCGCATGATCCAGCTTGCCAGCACCGTCCTAACGCCGTCGACCAAATGCGTCATCTTACTTGGAGGCTACCAATACATCTACCGGAAGGCGCAACTGGAGCAGCTCCATGCGACCAACCCAAACGCAGCCTTCAAGAAGGTTAAGCGCCATCTAGGAATGCTATCGCGGCGGGTGCCAACACGAGCACCCATTGTCGTCGCACCGCCGATACCCCGTTGGGCCGCGACCAACCAGGATGCAATGTCCTGGACCATCGAATTCAAACGTATAGTCGCTAACCATCGGCAACAGCATTACGCATTCCACAACGTGTACTTCCCAAACTGGCCAGTCGCTTTCAACTCCGCGGACGCCTGGGAACGAGGCGAACCGCATATGGAATGGCAAGAGCGCCCACAGTTCGAGGAACCCATGGTTTCTAGGTATTGCTTGCGAAATTTGCGGGAGTGGGTTAGCCAATTGGTGCACGACGCCGAACTCGGTCGTCTAATGCAATAAGCGAGCGCAAGGAAGGAGGTAACGCGTAGACCGCTAGGAAATTGAGCCAAAGCGTGCGAACAAGAAGAAAACCTATATGTACAATAGGAGTGATCAGAGCAATTAGGACGAGTAATGCGGCGTTCACGTTATAATGTCCCCAGCGTTTGGAACCTATCTACCCCACACTGTGTCAGACACACTGTTGACAACAGGGTGTCTTAGGCACCCCCATGTTTTTAATAAATTTTTTCAACGGTAGCTAGTTAAGCGTATTACCGCTTACCGACAGTGTCAGGCACACCGTGTCTTCTGGCAGTTTTATTGACAGTGTTCGGAATTATTTGAGCAATGTTCATATGGGCTAGATACAAATATCGAGGACTTAGGAAAAACTCCACAGGACAGTTGACTAATAAACCGCATTAGCTACAGACGGTGTCCGTTACAGTTAATTCGCGCCAAATCGGTAGCTAAGGGTGTGTACGACACTGTCTAGAAAAAATGTAGTAGCTAAGGGTGTGTCGTACACCCTCGGCATTTGATATACAGTATGGGCGTCACCCTGACTGTCTATACGGTAGGGTCGCGACTGCAGGGGGTCAAAAGTTCCAAACAGCGGGGACATTATAACGTGAACGCCGCATAACGACGAAACGCATCTAACCTGAATAGGGAATAATTCATGGCAAACAGCCAATAGAATAACTCAGAGCAAATAAAGTAGGATCCAGACACAGCTAACCAAGCTAAGTATTGCGGATAGTGCAGACAACTCCTAAATAATCTAGTAATGGTGAGGTGTGGTATCAAAAGTCTAGTAAATTGAGCAAAACCCAATTAGAAATTATCCAGCGAAACTACCGAAACTTCAAAATTATGGGAACTTCTGGGAATAGGCACCCCGGCGGCCGGACCATTTCCTGGGCGTTACCCGAAATTAAACAAGGGATCTGTTTTAAAACCAAAACCCAAACGTGGAGGTATGTGCTGAGAAGTATAATAAACTGCAAATATACCTATATATATATATATATATATATATATATATATAATATTGTGATGTGTATATATTGTTATGTTACATGCGGCAAGGGGCCATATATTCAGCCCCATAAATAATAATAATGCGCGAGTAAACTTAAGATGCGCCCATCGACTATCCTATTTTGTAAAAGCCGATAGCGAAGCGCAAACCATTGTTACGGAACAAATGTGGAAATTTCATCGACTTTTCGATAACAGAAAATTGGCAAAATCAGAAACAAGCACCTAAAATTACAGTTTGTGTTCGAACGGAATTTTGACGATTTTGAATTTGCAGTGAAAACTGTTATCGAACGCCTATCAGCTTCTGATTCGTATTTGTCTGTGTTCGCGAACAAATTTAACGCAATACTGACGTCACAAATCAATCGTTCATGTTGTATACGTTACAGTGTTCGCGAACAAATTCAGCGAATCCAAATCCGGTAGATTTTCGTTCGCAAAAAATTCGGTAATTTCCCTTGAATTTTCGCGAACACAAATTTACCGGATTACTATCACAGAGCTTTGTGTTCGCGAACAGTTTTGCGCCGCATTATGGTTTACCAAAAAACGTTCAGTGACAGATTTTAACCCAAATAGCAAAATAGGATTATTGATGGGCGTGGGTTAAGTTTACTCTCGCATAAATGGTACTTTTCTGGAAATACAATTTTCAAAGATACAAAATCACACAAACTATCATAAAAATATTATAGGCCATAAGGGAAAACTTCCAAAACCACCGAAAATAAAGGGAGAAGGGACGCGTTTTTGGTGATAACCAAGCAAATTGATCGTCCTTCTACCCTCGTTTTAGCAAATTTTAACAAATTTTAACAAATTTTGGGAAATTCTCGGAAACTTTTTGGAAAATTTTTGAAATTTACTGTAATTTTGAGCTCAAAAGGGCTAAATTTTCAAATTTCATACAAATTTTACTTCCTTGATAACAAGGGCTGTACATCACATGGAATTAATCACGCAAAATTTTCACTTTCTTTTCACATCTCGACAAATTTAACTTACTACCATAATTAAGGAGTCTGTAAAATCCAAAAATTTTTAAGAGATGTAACAGCCCGAGTTTTTACGAGGGATCCTAACCATTCAAAATCAGGCCATAAAGGCCTCAAAAAAGCAATGGATAAAAGGGCGATCGAATACAGGTGTAGCGTGGTCCGGACTATAACTCGTGCACTATTGTTTCGTTGTCATAAAATAAACTCTATGTCATTATTGTATTGTGTTGATACGGTCACGCTCCACCAGCCCGAGGTGCGCGGGGTGATTACGCACCAAAGTTGAATCAAAATCTCATGGTTAGGGTATCCGATCGGTCCCAGGATTGCTATCGTATAAAAAGTGGGTTTATTATTGTGTGAAGTATTGGCATTGGAAATCGGCACGGATGCGTAGTCGAATCGACCGGGGACAAGGGGAAAGACTTCACGTTTCATCACATTCGGTGTAACAAAATTGCTAACTAGGTGCCCCAGGGTCGATTCCGGTGCGCATCCGCAAACGACGTATAACCAGCTTGTTGTTGAATACCAGTATGTATACTGTATGTAATACCAAGTGTCAGGATGGGTCGGGGTGTTGTGCGAAACCCTTATGACAAAAAGTGCGTTTGTGAATTTTCTGATGTTTCGGGACCTGGGAAGACCTACCCTGACACGCGGGGAAATGAATAAGTAGTTTGTGTACATATATATTTTATGTGGTGCTGTGAACAGTTACATCGTATCTTGAGAAACGTTGGGACTATGCTACAAGACGACTAACGTCAACTTCTAAGGGGTGTTTTACGGTTTTGGAAACTTTGGGATATTTTTGTAGTTTAGGCAAAAGGGGGTGAATACATTGTGATAAAGAACCTATAAGCCTTCAAAATTGTTCCCTCGGGTCAACTTACTCCCAGCCCGTAAATACTTATGGACCCCTGATCCCGCGTTTATACTCTCAAACTTCTGGGCCCTAAATCACTACGTCTCAAACCAAAACTCCCCAATTTTTGGAGCCCTATACCTTAATTGGGTCCCATACTAACCATCTTAGTAAAAACCCTGGCCACCCGCCCTAACGGATCTCCACAGGATTCCCCTAACTCAATTGGGACCCAAAATTCTCCTATCATGCACGCATTTCTCTGCTCTTAGCGGGCGTCCTGAGGGGCTTACATTAAATTTAGGTTTATCATAAGCAGGCGACCAGCCAGGGCATGGATATGATCCCGCCCCCGGCCGCCTACTCCTTTCCGTTCCTGAAATATGAACAAAAATATACAAAAAACTTTAACCTACAAAAGCGCCTGAAGCGCTGATATATTTTGTTATTCTGAAAACCTCGCGCCGACCAGCGCGAGGTTTCGTTGTTTACGCGGGCCGCCTGTGTGCTTGCCAAAATGACCAATGTAAGTGAGCAACGATTAATGTTGTTGTCGCTGACCAAGGGGACCGAAGCTTGTTGCACTGTTATTGTCATCTTGGGTGATGTGCGTATTGTATTGGCACGGCTTATGCTCAAGTTCTTTACTGTTTATTGCAGTTTTTGGTTTTATACGTATATATATAAGCTTTTGAGCTGGCAGACGATTTCAAACTTCTAAGTCTGGGCACAGGGCAGCAAAATCAAAGGACCCAAACGCCGACAAAAAGGGGGGTTTAAGCAGAGTATAAAAGAGACTGCCCGATTCCCCGATCGGGACCAGTCGAGCTTTTAGCTTTAAAATTTGGCGGTTGTCGCCTTTTACAGAAGCTTGTTTGCTATAGGTTTGCGTTTTGGCTTTTCTTTTCGCTAGGCATACCAGGGGTGGTTCCTCACCGTGCCCCCACGGTGGAGAGCCTCCCCTGGTTTTCGTTTCTTTTCGATCAGATAAAGGGCCGTCCTCTGCGGACGTTGGAGCGTCGGAAGGATGCTCCGCGCGCCCGTAGAGGTGGGACCCCGCGGAAACTCGCAAATTGCATCAAAATTATTCAAAATTTCCCTCGCTCACAACTCGACCGGTTCCCCGCTCCTCGGACATTTTCCTTCTTTCACAGGTCCGAGGAGTGATCAAAATTTCTACTTCAAGGCAAATGTTAGTGTGAAAAAATTTCTAGGTTATGGCAAAACTGTTCAGGGTTTTTGTTCTGCTCGATAAAAATTTTTTTCTACTCCACGGCAAGTGATAATGTTTTCGAAGGGGCAATTAAGTGGTGTTTCGAAAGGTCTAATCAAAAGTTCAAAGGTGATAGGAGTGATTATGGGACGTAGTTGTTTGCATCCTTGGGTGACTCGCGTTGTCCCCAATTATCTGAAATCGAGCTGCAGCGGCGAATCCCCATTCGTTTGCTGGTTTTTCTGCTTCTGGCTAGACTCCGATGCAAACGACTGCGGACCCGACTGTGACAAAATTTTACTAGGCACTCGTTGAGCATAGGATGAAACAGAGACTGGAGCTGGCGATGAACTAAAAAATTTTACCGAGTCCTGGTGGGACGTAGGTTTTCTAACCGTGCAACTACGGGGAGAACCTATGTCGTCACCGTCTCCCGGAGCCCTCTGGGAGCGAGTTTCGAATTAGTTAGATCGTTCGCAGGCCGCTCCAGCCTCTGTCGCGAACGCTTAAAATTTATTAACCTTAGGCCCTGTTCTCGTTTTGATACATAAGGAAAATTTGATACCGGTTCGTTGGGCAGGCCGTATTTGAAGGGGGAGTCCATTACGTTCTCATGAAACAGTGAACACGAATCAACCGGCTATCGTCCAAGGGTACTGTTTGCAAATTGAAATACAATATTCTTATCAGGGTATCTTGCAGGGTACCCGAATTTAATTGTTGCTACATCATGAATGCTGTAAAATAGGTGCCGTACGCCCCAATTGGGCAGTGTTTATAATGTGTGACCAATACAAAAAGGGCTCAACAGTAAACGAGTTGAACCATGTCTAATTCATTGAAGCAGTTCGGAGCTCTACATAATTTTCAGACCATGGTAGGAGTTTTCATAAATGGTATAAGCATGACTCTTCAAGGATCTAGAACCGAAGTGAAATGTACGTATTAGCGAGCAAGCCACTCATCACCCCGCGCCTCGTCGAGCCGTCCCGCTAGCGTAAGCTCTCCCGCGATCTCCGTTTTTTGGCCCGAGCCGGCGATCCCCTCTGTACCCGCGTTACATCCACGTTTTGCTCGAATCGCCTGGAACGCTTCCGCTGCGAATGGCCGCTTCGCATAACTCGCATCCCAATAGATAACACTAGTGATCGTAGGTGAGACACTCAAGGGACTGGGGCCTCCGCCTCAGTACCCCAACGTAAAATTAAGTGATCAAATTTAGTCGCTGTCGGAGTTGTAAGGCCTGTCTTGTATTACTTTAGGATTAGAAAACGGGACCATAGTGCATAGGGACACACCAACGGAGAGTCTCGCTAAGACTATACTAGGATCAGACAGCCCCGCCTAGGGGATTAAGTGGATAATGAGGGAAAGGCGAGTCAGCCTTATTACCTGTGAGCAGGCTTAGGGGTTGACTCTCCCTCGGGGGACCCTCATACCACTAGATACGTGGGCCAATATAGGGGCCAGGCCGAACACCCTGGTTAACCCGCCGGCAGCCTGCTAAGCTAAGCGGTTCCCTTAGGTCATCGCATAGATCACCGGGGAGTCGTAGAAGCTAGGGTTGTCCGGGCACCACAATAGAGTAAACCGTGGTGCAGCTGGGATCCCTTAGGGTCAGAACTGGTCCTAGTACAATAGTTACCGCTAATCGCTTTATTTGCCATTGATATGTCTGCTTTGTTTGACATTGTTGTGTTTTGCCGTTGGTATGATTCTTGTCATTGTATGTTATATTTCATCATCGGGTGTCATGTTGGACGAGGTCAACCAGACAAGTAGGACGTTTGAGTAGGATGAAGGTACGAATCTAGAAAGCACCGGAAAGAGCCTCAAATTGGCACCGAGATAGAGACTCGAACGGAACTCGACCGTTAGGAAATGTTTCCACGCTGAACTTTCAAAATTCAGACCGTCCGGGAATAGGAGGCCTTTGACAATTTAAGGGGTCGGAAAGTGATCAAAAGCAAGACTATCAATTTTACCTGGTTCAAGCGAACTATGGCCTAATAGTCGCAAAAGTTAGCTGCAACAAATGGGTTACGGTAGTTTCCGATTATTCGGAAATAACGGACCTCGGGCCTGTTTATCGGTCCGTAACCGTTCAACAGTTCAGATTTACCGAAAATGGCCCGAGTACTTTTCGGTAGAGAATTTTTAGGGCTTTCGAAAGAGCCCAAAACATCGCAAATTGCTGGAGGATTTCCTGAGATATTCTAGGGACAAACGGGTAAACATTCAATTAACACCCAATACTTACGCTAGGTTTGGCTGGAGACCATGGTTCCGAGTGGACATAACCTAGGCTTATATGGAAATATAGTCATGCATGTATATGTGTACTGCGTGACCTTCGTGACTCGGTGTGTCGATTTTTCCGCCCCACCGTGTCCAATCCTTTCTTTTATAGCGTCCTTTGACGCGCCAAAACTGCCTGACCGCCATACTAACAACTGGTCTTTCTGGTTACCATCGGATCAGTGATGGAAAGTACGCGTGTTTCCAAGTAACCTACCCATTTAGACATCTAACGAGACCAGACGGATCTCGACCCGGCCTGTCATCCCGCTGCTATGCAACTTAGTTGGCAGTTTCACAATGTACAACGAAAATTTAACGTAAAATTCCGTCCGTTTGTACCAACTCCGTATTTGACCCCAGACCCTAAATGTGCTCATGCGATCCCTCATTCTACTCGCCTGCTTTTGGCGAGTACAACGATATCCGGTTGGTCTTTGTCCGACCTCTCGTTAGCCCGTTATAACCTGCCAAATTGCCCCCAATTTGGCATACCGACTGAAAGTGGGTACAGTCCAACCGAAAATTTAACCCCAACTCAAAAGTAGGCAAAACGCCCCTCATCGCATTCGCCACGTCGAGACATCTTCAAAGATGCCCGGCGGGTCTCCGTCAGTCGCCCCGTTAACCCGGGACGGCCGACAACGTGCCCCCACCAGTACCGACAATCTCTTTATCAGTCGTGATTTTAGTGCCCCTCTACCCGCTGCCGTTAAGGCAGGGAAAACACCCCTTGTATGAATCGCCTATCCAAGGCGAGTTCAACGATGCCCGGCGGACGTCGCTCCGTCCAACCGTTAGAGCGGGAAAGCCCGATGAAACCCTGTAAACTAATGTATGTCGGAACCCAAAATTGGGTCCCGACCCGCCACTGCGTCTAACCCCCTCGTGTTTGGTATCATTCGCCCCAGCCCCTCGAAATTCCCGCGGGAACCCCCTGTCCCGACTCCCTTCCCGTGCCCTTTCTTTTCCGTTTTTCCTTTTTCTTTTTTCACTCTCTCTAACCGACTTCTTTGGTCGGTTGTCGTTGCTGCTGTCGTTGTGGATGTGTTGTGTGTGTGTCGTTGTTGTTGTGGTTGCTGTGTGGTGGTGCTGATGTTGTTGTTGTTGTTGTGGTTCTGCGTGTTTCTAGTGTGAACTTGAGCGACCTTTCTGTCGCTCAGGTCGCCTGTGTGCCTCATGTGTAGTGTGTGCTCATGAGTATTGTATGTGTATGTATATATGGATGACATATGTATGCATATAGGAATATGACAAAAAACAGGACGCGTAGGGACAAGACGTACAAATCGACGCTAAATTCATGAGTTTTACGGACGGACTGGACACATAGGATTAGGAAAGACGGGGGTAGGTTTAGGGCCCTCCCGTGGGCTCCGGAAGTTCCTGAATAGGACCCCGGATAGATCAAAAGGTACTTAGGAATGTGCTGCGCCCCAGAACATGAAATAAGCCCATTCCTACCTTCGGTTCCCCCCTCCGGGACGTCTAAAGACGTCCTGTCGGGATATTTGAAATTCAGCTAGGAATGCTAGGAATGTTTGGCTTTATCTTGTAAGCCAACATATAAACGTGCAATGTTTGCACGTTTATCCATGGATAGGGCGACAAAACTTAGCCCCAGATGGCCTCCAAATAAGCTTAGTTAAGTGATGAATGAGGCAGATAACTCGCCAAATAGCTGGAATTTGACCTCAAATCGGCGAGTTAGCTGGGGAAAATTTGATGAATGAGGCCAAGAAGACACAAAAAGATAGATTCCAGCTTACTTCAAGCATATTTATGTACCAAACTTGGGTTTGAAATTTTAAAATTTGACGGGTGATTTGACCGTTTTCGTGGGACATTTGGGGGATAACGACCAATCTAAGTTAGGTAAGAGGTTTAAAAGATCTGAGTAATGGGTTTTGGACAAGTTTCTGACAAGAATTTGGGAATACAGATGGGGTAACATCTGAGATTTTGGGAGAAAACTCACAGATGGTCGACCTCCGAGTATTCGGAGGGTTCAAATTTGACGTCGGCGATTTCGATTGAAGCCGGCTCTCTCTAAAGGGGACCCAGGGTTTACGATAGCTGTCAAAATCAAAATCTTGGGAATTTTTCGATTGGGCGCCCGGGTTTGAACTCAAAAAAGTGGGCGTTAAAAGATCCTCTCCGATTGGATGGCGACAAAATCGCTATCCTTCAATATAGGCAAAAATTTTGAGGCGACGACTACTGCGTCGTCTCTTGGAATCAGTTCGACTTCGACAGCGCGGTGTTCGGTCGACTTTACTGACCGGCTCCGACGCAATGATTATTTTAGTTTGATTTCGCAATTTACTTTGCTCTTTCGTGCTTTTCTCTTCGTTTTACGCTTGGAATGGGATTCAACCGATGGAGGACCCGCGTAGACATCTTCTGTCTCGCGGAAGGGGACTGGCAAATGCTGTCCCGGACCGAATGCTGTAAGTTGTGAGAACCAGGTGCATGGGGTTTATTTTCCCCAGATTGAAATGTAACAGACCGTCAAAGCCTAGTTCATTGTAGCACGATCTTACACCCCGTAGGTTGACCTGACGCCCGTCGTCGGACGTCTCAAGTTCCACTCCGACCTGCTACATATTCACAGTTTTCTTGACAAACCTCCTCGGGTCGAGTCCCGTTTGGGCAGTTTGAGCAATTGCACGGGGGTTGCTGAATTGTGAACACACCAGTCGAAGTAGTTCTGATTCCCTGTGGTCATAGGTAAGACAAATCAAAACGGACGCTTCTCGTCCCTGCTTTTACATGACTTATTTCTCTTGAGTTAGGGCTGTCGAATTTTCCTGAGCTGACCACGGCAAAAGTTCATCTCGAAACCATAGGGAATTTCTTACTTGTTTCTGATTGTGGTTATGGTTTATAAATTTCTAGCTTAGTGGACCGTTCGATGCTCATGCCGCTGCTTGAGCTCGGACTGATGTTGCAGTTAGGGACGGAGGATTAGCCTCCGTCGGGCTTTAGAAAGCCCCAAAATTCCATTTACCAACCGAGCTAAGAAAATTTGGGGAACATCAAAAAGACTAAACAAATTCCAAGAATTTTAGCTTGAGCGTAAGGTCTTGGCACTCCGACAGGAGCGATCTTTAATACAATCTTTACACGATTCTGCTAGCATCCAATTCGCTTACCAACCAGACGGTTAATAGCCGCTCCACCTAGGGATCAACTACCGACGTCGCGAGTCCTCGACAGCCCCTCATGACTAAACTTACTAAGCGCCTGTAAAAGATATTACTTCACCATGTCCGCTTCGAAATTGCCTTTGTTCGACTACCAAGTTTACTACTGCTCGCCATAGTACGTATACGTGGCTAAGCTCATCGGTAGTAAGTAAGAAAACTCCAAGTGCTAAATCGAACCAACCGCCTGGTTAGTGATCATAACCCACCCCTGTGCCCGCTTCCAAAAGCCCGGCACTGGGCTCCGCACTTAAACAAAAAAAAGGACTATAACATACTCTTTTCAATAAAGTAAAATTCGCGACCTCTCGCGATTCGTTTTGACCCCAAACCAAGCAAGTGCAAAACCCCGTTTTCTTTTTGATCGCTGAGTTTAAGCAGTTTTCGATTTTATCACTGGTTGCCCGTTAGGCTATGTACTATGTATGCGCTTGCTGTGACTTTTGCTGTTTTCCTCTCTCTCCTTTTTCATTTTTCCCTTGTTAGGTTTCGATCCTGCACGGGGAATTTAAGCCCGCTGCAGAGATTTCTGATTTATCCACTCGACTATCGAGTTCCGATGAAATTTATTAAAATTTTAGTAATAACTCAACTGCACAATTTCGATAGTGCACTTGAGACACTGTACAAGTTCGATGTGTACAGTGAAATAAGGCAATAGGATAAGCGATAGGGAGAGGACGGCAACGCAAACAGCGACAAAGGAAACAAAAGGAAACAAAAGAAACAAAGCACCAAAAGAGGGAAAAGAAAGAAACCAACCAAAGAAACAACAACCAAAAGAGGGACGCGGACGCGTCCACAGCAGGATCCCCACGCCCTCTTGCCCGGCCAAGTCGTATAAACAAATCGGCAGGCCCAGCCGCCCCACATAGGATCCCACCGAGATTGCCGAGACTGGCAACTAATTGCCAGAGCGCCCCGTACCTCAAACTTTGATACTAAACGCAGCCGAGAGTGCCAACTTCACCGAGACTATAGAGTAGGCCCGATACCCAACTCTAAAACGATTAGAACAGCGACATTGGTCGCCTCGGACATTGTCCAAAAGGACGACGGCTCTTGCATGCGTCTGTTCTGGTAGTTGAAAAGTTGCTATAGGGACAATCCTCATAAGCGATCAAAACTGTGTCCTATGCGAGTATAACGTAGCTCACTAAATACTCCCCCACCGAACTCAACCACATTGTCCCCGGTCTGCTGAACACGACGTGTTAGGACAAGAGGCAAACTTTCGATCCTCGTTTTGGACTGCCGAAGACATCGGGTTGAAGTTATTATCGATTAGTGCACAACCTGGCCTAAGGACAAAGCGCTATGAGAGACTCGGTAGGTCTGTGAGTGAGGACTTGCTGGACTCCGATGGCACGCTGGACGAGGTTTTTATCAGTGGGCGCCCGCATGGGCACCTCGCTCATGGCGCGACGATTATCAGCGCCCGATTGTTTGTTCTATAAGTAATTGTCGATTTCTACAGTGTTTTAATTTGTACACTAGACGGTCTTATTAATGTAACTATGCCTAATTTTCGTCGCAGGTTCATGCCTTTCCGCGTACCCCGATTCATGCTCCCATTTGATTAAAGCTACAGGGTGAAAGAGGCGAGCTACCCTTTTTCCCGCACGGTTCTCTAAGAGTGTGGAAAGCCCCGCGTTATCCAGAGCGAGTTTCGAAGCATGCCAGAACACATAACCCGAGCTATAGCGGACTCAGTTGAACGTTTCGGGTATAGATTTTGGTCCGGTATTTTTCGGGAACTTGCTCGCTCACACCGCCTCGCGCCCCGACTAGACGCGTACAAGGAAATGAACGAGCACGACAGTCTCCACTTTTCCGCTCATATGATGCTTCAACCTCTTGTGTCTGATTTGTACTGTACATATTTTAAAATAAAGCGTTGAAAATCATTCCTAGTGTCCATTGTTATTTGTACTCAGTGTAATAAGTGGGTCCGAACGGACGGGCCAACTCTGCGTGCCACGGCCTGACGAGGGTAATATTCCAAGCCCTGACACGTGCAGTTCGCCACCAGTATTTGTATATGAAAATCGCAGAATTGTAGCGAGAGTGGTCCACCCAATTCGTCAATCGAACTCGCTCGCGAAATCAGTACACACAAATAGGGATAAAATTTGCCAGGAAAACGTTATCACCAAATATGGATAAAATAAGTTATCAGGATACCAAGTAGATAATCCGACGTTAAACGATTCAGGGCATGAAGGCATGTCGGAACCCTGTGGGGGCCATATGGCTATAACGGATAAAGTGTTCTGCTGAGGATAAACTAAGAGAAACCCAAAATTTACCTTGCAAAACCGAACATATCTCGTCTTTTACTTCAGGTTACGCTAGACTAAACAACTTCCATTAGACTAGGACAGGGAACATTGGTTCGACATTATGACCTGTGAGCAGGTTTCGGTGTCAACCTCCCTGGGGGACCTCAGCAATCATACTAGGATACTAGACACGTGCGCAACCAATCGGGCGGGGTCGAAGGCACGGCCCCGGAGCGCGCCCGCCTGCCTGCTAAGCTCCGTAACTTCTTGGGTTGACCAGGAAAGTGGCTAAGAAGAGGACTTCGGGTCCGCCCGAGGGTACGATAGCACGGGGTCTACGGCAAAGTTCGCCGCAGCCGTACCGAAGCGACCCACTTTACATGAGTTAAATTTTCATTTCCGCGTGAACCTCTCGCACAGTGGATATTTTGACACGCGGTAGTTACTGGGAATTGTTCCATGTATTCGAATGTGTCTCTGTACATATGCTTGCCTTGTACGTACATGAATTGTGTTGTTTTGTGCCCCTGCTCATGTAACCGTTGGAACATTTGGTAACACGCTGCGCTATTTTGCCAGGCTCTGCTCCAGTGGTCGTGGCGTTTGTCCCGACCAAGAGTGTATGTCGTGACGGGCACTGTTTTCAGGAAACAGTGTTAATAATCTGCTTTGGCACTAATTATTCAACTAACTGCTTAACTAACTATCAATATCTATATCACATTGGTTTTTGGCTCATATCTATATCGCATTCACCGGCATTGATTGAACGTTATTGACTGCCTACGAATTATCTGTTCGGACCGGCTATTCAATCATCCGCTCTCGTTGGGACGTTGTTCCTTATCGACATTGACTCTGGTTTACGGGACAATTGTCGACCCGCTATTTTACGACGCTGTATTGACTGCGCGAAAGTCGATATTTCGGACTGTTTCGCCCATTCGAGGGACTCTTGATTACACCGCCGCTGCGGACTATCACTGTTCGGACTCACAGCATCTCGTACGTATTGCGAACGCTGCGTAGTTTGTGCGATAGCGATTTTGCCTGCTTACGACTGCAAGTTTGGTTCGGGTCTTCGTCGCTGTCAACGGACGCTGAACACGCTCGCTATCAGAACGCCGCTGGACATTTTGTTGGAAGATACGCGAACACTAGCCGTGGACATTGTAAATTGCGTTTGATTTTGTTCCACTTTAATTAATTGTGCTTTTATTTCTACTCTTGTGTACTGGTTTAGTAGTTATACCCTTCTGATTACAATAGTATTTTGTACGGCTTTTGGGTACTTCATTTTGTGCCGTGGTGTGACATCGGACCGTCGCTCTAAAACTGTTTATTCTAAAGTGTTCTCGCGATTGTTATATCGAAGCTTGATTCTATTGCTTATTGGGACCGTTGAGTTTCCTACTGATTAAGAATTCACGCGCTTCGTTTTCTCGTTATTTTATTGTGTAGAGAAGGTCCCGGTATCTCAAATTTAACTGTTGCAAAGGACTGATAGTGCTTGTCGTTTCGCTAAGTTTTGCAGAATCTAACCGCCCATGCAACAACTATTTTTGACGATACTTAAACCAGGTCCCACTTGATATACCCTGACACCGAAGGAAGATAATAAAGTAAATGGACTCTAACGTTAATCATAACGGAGACTTGGGAACCGACGACTTCCTTGGCTGGACTGAGAGACCCATGGAGGACGACTTACGTGCCAGGCCGCGTCAGGCCGCTGGCACCGGTGAGCGACCGCTCACACCCCCGCCCCGACCCCCCGGACAATTGCGTAGAGGAGAAACATCCGAGTCACCTGGACTGGACACAAATACTGCTAACGCTATTCTGCACCATCTGACTACCCAACCGGCTGGTCCTCCTATGATCCCACTAAGGGACATGCCGACCTTTGATGGGAAACCAGGAGGCCAAGACTTCGAGGACTGGGTTCGAATGCTGGCCAACGCCAATGGTTGGGACGATCGTCGAAAATTGATTTGCGTTCCAGCACTCTTGCGTGGACCGGTAAGGGAGGCCTTTGAGGGCCTTCCACCGGGAAAGCGTCAAAGTTTTCTAGGACTAGTCGCTAACTTGCGGTTTTTATTCTCGTCGTCGCGTCGCCCTGAGAAATCATTGTTAGGACTGTGTACTAGACAACAAGGAGTTAATGAACCCGTAGCGATGTACGGTTTAGAGTTGCAGAACTTGTGTGATCGCGCTTTTCCCGACATGGAAGACGAGCAGAGGGACACGATGCTTCGCATGTTTTTCCAAAGAGGCTTACGACCTGAGGTACGTAGGCAGGTTATCAACCAGATCCATGAGTGTGAGACATTTCGGGATACCGTGGGTGTTGCTAAGCGATACGAAGACGTTAGCGCTGCATGCCCCGAACCAGACGCGCCTGTCGCTAGTAAGCCTCGTGCTGAAACTGTAAATTCCTTACTTGAGGAAGGAGGTGAAGGCCTGATCACACAGCTTCAAAATATGATGGAGGAGCATCGCAAGGCAAATAACAACAACAGCGATACAATAAGTCGGTTGCTGGATGTAATTGATAAAAGGGCCGAGAACCCGCGCCAGCTTAACGCTCTCGCGCCGCCGTTTGTGCCTGGCTCACCCGCTGCGCCGCCGTGTTTGCCGATACCGCATATTACTTGTTATCGCTGCGGAGAACCAGGGCATGTCATGCGCGAATGCCCGTATAACGCGCGCTACCCGCCTGCTGTGAATGGCGCGCCGCGCAATGTTGATCTAGCCCCAGCCTATGCACCTGGAGCTGCGCGTCGAGAGCCAGGGCAGCAAGGACCAAGAAACGGTGTGGGTGTATACCCACGTAACGATAACTATAGTGCGGGCCGAGGAGGCCCACCGCCACAGTTTCGGCGAGCCGAAAACGGAAACGGATATCGAAACAATTCTGGGTGGAACAATCCACCCAATGCTGGACTGCGACCTAGCGGACTAAACCAAGCGGGACCGCAATATGGCCGACCACCGCCGGGATTCGCTAATAATAATCGCGGAAATGGAGAATATATTGCCAACCGCCCAGCTGATAACTACAACAGCCGGCCGGCTCAGGCCTACGGATATCAACGGCCCCAAAGCGAACGACCCCCACCTAATAGAGGCATGGGTCCCCAGCAGCAGTCTGGCCGATTTTATTCGCGGGACGACAGCAACCGGAACAGCGGTGCTGTACCGCGCCGGCGATACCAGTTAAACTGCAGCGCATCGCAAGGTAATGGTAACAGAGAACCAAGCCCAGCCACTACTCATCGATTAGAGGTGCTCAGTCGTGAACTCGGTATGATTCAAGGTAAATTAGGACATAGTGAACCGACTGGACGAGTAAACGCTATCGCGACTACTGACGAACCATTGTATGACGATGACGGGTACTTGATTAACAGACACAATGACCTGGACGATTTTGAGACATGGAAGGACTTGTTGAGAGACACCTGAATGTGATCGCTACCACTTCGTGGGCTGATGCCGCGCGTCTCCCACGGAGCCGTGATCTAGTTCAGGGTATGGACAGCCCCGGACTTATGGAAGTGGGTTGTAATGACATTGAGGACGAGCAATACTGCACCGAGCTCACTAACGTTGTATATAGTAAAGAAAACACAAAATATAAAAAAGAGGGATTTAGGTGTGAGGGATTGTCTATGTCGTGTGTGGATGCACCCAGCGCGGGTGTTGATTCACGTGTATATATCCGCGAGAGAAGTAAATGGCGAACAGCTAGGCGAGCAATGGGTCGACCAATCGAACTATCCGGCCATGCGAGGGCTCGGACTGAACGAACGAACTTTAACCGCTGTGGAGGATAGAAATGGTAGTATGGAAATTTGCGAAGAATTGGAAGATGGTTGTGTTCAAAATTATAGGTTGAGAGATTATAAGGGACGTGTTGAATTTATTACCGGTACTCCCCAGGGAATCACCTCAAGGAGAATTCCGGGACCCCCAGCTCTTTGGAGATGACTGCAGAGATTGGGAGTGAAGATGATGTCGTTGTTGTTGATGAGCCATTATTATTATTTTCCTCCTTTGTGGCTGGCCATCCGTGTGTTGAGAGTGTTGGTGTTGATGATTCCGGCAGGGAAGCCGATGATGTTGATATGGCTCAGGAAGAATTGGATTTATTCGGGTCGCCGTGTGAGGCACCCATGGAGTTTTTAGAGGTCGGCGAACGACCAGGGACGAGGAGGCTAGGTTGGACGATGAAGACGTCTCATCAGGGCCGCCTAGCCCTAGTTCCGTTCTAAATTATAGGTAGTATGATGTAGTATGTGGGCCGAACCGCTGCGCGGGTCGTCCCTTGTGTGATGATGAGAATTGTGTGTCGTATGAGTGTATTGATTTGCCTAAGTTAGGACGCGCTTATAGCCTTAGTGAATTCTTAGAAGATTATAATGGAAGTGATGTTGATGTACTTGCTAACTCTGGAAATGCTACTTCGAGCCGGCGAAGTATGCTACTGATGGACTTGAGGTGACTTTCCCGACCTCATTGGCAAGGGGTTCCACGGTCATTGGGTCCTTCCTTGATGCTGACCGGGGCCGCCCTTGTCACCCGTACCCAAGCCGAGGTAGCGACGGGTTCGCGGCCGTTCGCGCCAATGAAGCGGGTATGATCGTTGGGGCTGAAAGTATTGCCCGGGGTCTGCCCAGGTACGGGGATGTAGATGGCAGGGTGGCGAATAAAGACTGTCCATCGCATTGTGAGGCTTCCGTCGCGCCCACCGTCGTTGAACCGCGCAACGACGTTACCTGCAACGAGCTAAGGTTTTTCAATGAATCTCGTAGTGAAGTCAGCGTGAAGGATAGCGCTGAGTGTGTTGAAGTTGTTAAATTGAATGAATTGAACGAGTCGGTTGAACTCCTATGTAAACGAAGCGGATCCGCAGCGAGCGAAGCGAACCAGTCAAGCGAAGCGAAAATATGTAGTCTAAATCGGGGTACCCCACAGGAATGCGTTAATGACGGAGATGAACTAGAGGATGAGCTTGGATATGGCGTGACCATCGCGCCTGATGAGCCTGATGGTAGGCATGATGAAGGCAGTGATGACGAGATGGGTGAGGAACGTATGCTGGAGGATGAAAAATTTTGGGCCAATTGGGTGGATCCGAATGCTGACTGGTACCGACGTGAACCCAGCCCTGACGCACGAGAGTGGCATAGTGAAGGGGTGTGGGAAGTGCGTCGCGAACACAACAACGAACTACCGCGTGCACCATCAGATGACGGCATTGATTTAAGCTTGCGAGCCAGTCAATTGTCTATACGTTCTGAGGAAGGAGATGGTGCTGCCGGAGGAAACGATATGAGTGAAGGCAGTGATAGTGGCAGTATCGCTACGGGAAGTGTGAATGAGATGAGTTCGGATCCACAGGTCCAGAACGTTCGTGGAGACCCTATCGAAGGGACGCCTTGTATGCGCCTGGGTAATTTAGGTAGCTCCACTGATACCTTGGCCGACATCTCCAGCGATATTCTGGGACCCGTCGAAGAGGTGCCTAGTATGCCCTCGGGTAATTCGTGTAACCCAAAGAAAGCAGGTGCAACCACGGAGGAATCCGTCGAAGGGAGACCATGTATGTCCCCGGGTAATTCGGAAGAATCTGTAAGCATAGTTAGCGAGGACTCGGACGTGCGTATGGGACAAGAGAACCTGCTTAACTTTACACGAGATGCTAACAACGAACGAGTACACCGACTTGACGAACAACTATTGGACATGTCTGGACTTTGTCTTCCCGACAATATGCCGATAGAACTTGGACGAGTTAGAGTGATGACGGACGAAGAACGTAACCAAATCCTTGGAACTGACACATTGTTCACTATGACCGCAAATCACACCGAGACCGCAGCCTATCAATTCCCTCGCATTGACTTGACCGAGGATGCGCATCACGAGTCAGCTGAGGGACTTATGCCAATCAACTTTAGGGCTAGTGAAATCAATGCTGACTTCGGACAATCGTTGGCATTGCAACCGCAAGCTCTCTTTTATCGGAGAGTAATAATCGTAATGGAACAACTGAACAATTTGAGCCGACTCTTTGAGCTTCGTTTCGAAGTTAGCACGCGCCCCACCTTACAGCGGGACGCCGCCATGCTAAGCAGTATACTAGGTATGGCTTCTCCAATTGGGCACTGCCTGACAGGAGTGTATCTTGGTCCAGTAACTCTCGCTTCGTTGGAATCTTTCATAGAACTGGTGGGCCAATGCGTGAATGGCCACACGCTCCAGCAGGTTATTGGGAGAGAATTCGAGGCAGAGTTGAGTAGGGCTCCGGTGTGTCGCCAGTGCCAGGAACGCCACACAAAAGATTCGCGGGACGTAGGCTCACGCTGCTACTTTTTCGGTCAACGCGGAAGGTGGACTTATGACGGTACGCTGAGTACTGCTTGCGCGTCCATCCTTCCGGATGGATACATAGCACCTCATTGGCCTTTCTGTGTCGGAATTCAATCAGCCAGAATGCAGAAAACTTTCCGCGAGGCGAACCTTGAGTTGCACGACCTCTTGTGCGAGGCGCCTTATTTGATCGAATTCATTTACCAAAACCAAGATACACGAGGTGTCCCGATCAACTCCTTTGTCGACCAAGCAATGAGCCATATGGAATTTGACGACGAAACCCACCGACTTGCTCGACTAGTACTGCTAAGTGCACGCTTGAGACTTTTGCGGCGCCCCGACATTGCTGCACTGCTTGAGACAGAGGGAGACACGTCTGCCGGACTAAAGTTGGGCAGGGACCGCTTAATCTCGGAACTATGCTTGTTTCCGGACGATGTCACCAACTGTTCCGTCCCGAATTTGGGCGAACAATTAACCACCGCGCTAGCCGCTTACCTCGACTCATCTGACGAGGAGTCGGAGGATAGCTCCAATAGCGACTCCGCTCAGCAAGAAAGTATAACTGAGTCGAGTGACACGGACACGAGTGACGAGGAAACTAATAGTGACACCACGGGAAAAGTTACGAGCAACGAGACCATGAGGGAACCCTGTCGAAATGGGGTACGACCCTCTTCACCGAGCCTCAGTAATGGCCTCGGCCATCCTTCAGGTATGTGGAGGGCATGCACTATTCTATTGTTACTGTGGCTCTCAGCGCTTAGCTCAACACGCGCAACACTTTCGCCATTTAGCGACTCAATCTCGCGCTTAGGTGCTTTTGTCAATCGACAGGTGGGAGTGGTCATTGAGCCACAAGGCTTGGTGGTCACCTCCGACCAAACAACGCATTTGCCAGTAGTATTGCAGTTATCACTTCTCGACTGGGAACGCAAGTCCGATCCGTATGTGAGTAAATCTGTCCACCCTACGAAGCGAACGGATCATGTCGCGCTGACTGCTGCCGGAAGGTCAACTGCACCGAATATCCACAGCTTCATGAGACCTTAAGAGCTTTGGAACGCGAATTGGATGACGTCTACCATGGTGTACTGGACACCAATTATTATTCGCTGCTTGTGCACTCTTTTTGCGTCGCGAATGAACAACTATGTGACCTTACGAGTAAAAGAGAAAAGCGCTTTGCTAGCTTGATCGCTGCCGCTGCAGGAGCTGTCTCAGGTTTCCTAGGCCTGGGAATGGCTTTTTCCAATGGAGTACACATCAACAATGTTCGCCAACAGGTAGTCCTCGAGAAATTCATGCGTGAGACCAACGGTGTCTCCTTTTGAAATACTAAGGCCATAAGGCAACTGACCCGAGCAAACGAGGACATCTACGCGTTTCTGCACCATAGCATGCAAGAGGTAGTCTCTATGATCGAACAGGTTAGGTATGCCGATCAGAAAGAGATCACACATGTACACCACCAGCTAATAGATCACATCCTGCGAGCCAATATGCGCTCATCGGTGCAAGCCATAATGGAATCCATGCTGAACGGCGAATTATCTCCCACCGTTATCGATGTCGTCATGCTACGACGGTTCATGGATCCACGCATTTGCATGGATCCTCATACGCGAGCCTAGCCTCGCCTATCAGTTCGGCCGCGTCATGCCTGTGAGCGTGGATCTAACCGCATTCCGCTTTGGATTCATTTTGCAACTACCATTGCCGATGCGCAATGATGTCCGACCATATTTTCGGATCTATAACACCGGCTGGAACGCACCTGCCACGCTAACGCAGCTGAGACTGCCGTTACCGCAATACGCTGCCCGCTTAGGGCATATTCACTTCGAATCATTAAATTTGGGAGCATGTAAGCAAAGACCAGGCATTGCTTTTTGTGAACCACACGCGCTGATAACCGACCATAGTACCAATTGCTTGGAATGGATTATTGCCGGCGAACATGTGCCTGAGACCATTAAACATACATGCAGCAACCGCTCACTGATAGGCCCCCTTGCCAACGACACATCTGTACACACGACTATACAAGGCGTATTAATTCGGACTAATGAACCTGAGGTCATTTTGACAAATCGGAGACAGCTAGCCCACGTTACGTTGGGTAAGTCAATAAAGGTATCGCCAAATGGAGTTTTGTGGTTCCCACATGGAAACTACACTGAGTTAGTTATAGGGTCGATTGTGCTCACTAGCATGCTGAAACCCGAGAAAATTACGATAAAATTTGGACCTAATATCACTATTGACCGGCTATCCGGTATCAAACTAAGACCTTTGACATGGGACTCACTTGACAACGCCAAAGCTATAAATTTGCGGGTTGCGCAGATAGCTAAGGACCAAGTGCGAAGCGTGGTTAATCTCCCCGCTGTAGAATACACGGGATTCTTGCCCTACTTCCTCATTACCGTCGTTGTAGGACTGATCAGTCTGATTTATTTCATGGCTAAATGCAAGGTACCACCTAAGTATGGATACTACATTCCCCGATGGTTTCCATGTCGCGGACTACTAATTAGGACCGATAGTAAGCCTAAGAAAGCGATACGATGGATTAGAGCAAAACACCGATTACCGAGCGCCCCACCTGCGGAAGACGACTTCCCTCACACAGACAGGAATTCGCCGACTGAGATCACGGTTGGGCCTTCGGGAACGCCGCGCGTGTCCGTCGCGTCCAGCCGTGCCCCACGTCGTTCGAACAGACTATCAACATCACGTAATTCATCCGAGGAAGAACTTGTTTTCATCGAGGACGACGAACTGTTTGTCGCTCCCACTCGTGACTCCCGTCGTGGACCTCGCCAAGGTGTGTTCACTAGGCAATTAAACACGATGAACGCAGGTAACATTCCACTACTTATTAATGCAACCATACTTGGTACCCCAGTTATGACACTCGTAGACACTGGAGCTGACGTCTCAATCATGTCCCAAGCCCTAGCTGCCCGTTTAGGACTGGTTCCTCGCGACACGAACACTACCCGTATAGTATCGGCTACGCAACAAGAGTTGACAATCAGCGGAGTAGTAAAAGCACCGATCACAATAGGATCGTTAAGTACACCGTGCGACTTCCAGGTTACAACAGACACTCCGTACGAATGCATCTTAGGTACCGACTTTATGGCATTACTACCATATGTCGCCATAAACTTCAAAGATCGCTGCCTGGATCTATCTAACGGAACTGAAAACTGCTCGGCGCCTTTCGCCGACCAAGGGGACTACCGACCGCCAGTTATCAACGTCGTAACTAGGAAATACACCCAAGTACCAGCAAACACCGAACTGTTCATCAACGCCATCCCGGAGATCACTCAACCACCGACCGGCCAAGCTTTATTTGTACCGGACCCCTTTATTAGGGACGTTGCTATCGCCCACTCTCTGGTACTCACTGGCCAACGTATGATACCAATAGCGCTGATGAACTTTGGGAACTTCGCCGTTGCTATACACGCTGGACAAACAATAGGACATATTGAGATGCTTGACGACAACGAGGTCGATTCTTATATGACAGTAACAAACGCTTGCTACAACTTGACCCTCCAAGACGCACTAAGCAATGCAACAATATCGGAGTTACACGAGACAATGTAGTACAAATCATAAGCGAACAAAAAAAGACTATTGACACCGAACGATCCATACAAGTTTTGAGCAAAATAGATTTCGGACAAACGACCCTTAACCCTTTCGAACTCGAACAATTGAAAACAACTATCTCTGAAAACGCAGACATATTTAGTGTACACCCGTTTGATCTAGGCGATGCGGTGTGCACCAGCACAGGATCGTTACTGGAGACGCAAGGCCCATTAAACAGGAACCCTACCAGTTAGCACACTCACTCTGAGAGCCCTTGCGTGAGGAATTAAAAAATATGGTAGAAGCAGGCCTGATAACGCCTTCAGATTCACCTTGGGGTTCGCCCACAGTTTACGTCACCAAAAGTGACGGCACCTTACGTTTGTGCGTCGACTTCCGTAAACTCAATGTAGTCGCAGAACGTGACTTATACCCGTTGCCCCGTATAGATGACATCTTGGGAAGCCTCCGAAACACTAAATTCATGTCGAGTCTAGATCTTAACAAAGGTTTCTGGCAACTAGAATCGGACCCCGAGACCAAGGAGAAAACCTCCTTCGTCACTGTCCACGGACAGTATGAATATAACGTTCTGCCATTCGGACTGAATTCTTCACCACGCACCTTTCAACGGTGCATGCCAATCATATTAAAGGGTTTAGAATGGGAACGATGCCTCATCTACATAGACGGCATACTGGTCTTTTCACCCACATTCGAACAACATTTGGCGGACCTAATCACTGTATTTGACAGATTCCGTAAGGGAAATCTCAAATTAAAACCCTCCAAATGTCAGTTTGGGCAAAAACAGTTAAAATACCTGGGACATATTATCAGTTCAGAGGGAGTTAAACCAGACCCCGAGAAAACCGCTGCGATAGACAATTACAAACGACCGGAGACTCTCAAACAGTTACAAAGTTTCCTCGGACTTGTAGGATACTATCACAAATTTATACCACAGTACTCTGAAATTTGCGAACAGCTTAACGCACTCCGACGAAAGGACAGCGAATATAAGTGGTCACCGCAATGCCAGGAAGCATTCGGAAAACTACGTAATGCATTAGTACAAGAACCATTACTCATATATCCGGACTTTTCTAAACCTTTCATACTCCAAACGGACGCTTCGGGATATGCCCTAGGAGCTGTACTTTCGCAAAAGACCGACAAAGGGACACTACCTATCGCCTACGCGAGCAAGTCGCTCGTGGATTATCAACGCCGATACCCCGCCATAGAGACCGAGGCTCTTGCCATACGATGGGCTGCGTTACACTTCCGACACTACCTACTTGGACACGAATTTCATGTCGAAACTGACCATAAGCCACTTAAGGCACTGTTCGAGAGACCACCGCGAAATTCGCGACTAGCTCAATGGCGCAACGAACTACTAATGGAATTCGGTGGTTTCAACATCGAATATCGACCCGGTAAGGCCAATGCCACCGCAGACGGACTTTCACGCGACCCTCGACATGACGTGAAATTTTCTTATTCCTCGGACGAAGCCGAACCGGACGAACAGGACCATCCTCGAATGGTTGCTGTAGCTGCTAAAGGACAGGATCGTGGTAAAGGCAAAGCTCCAGCTAAACCACCCCGCCGATTTCCCACAGAAGAGGTTTGGAAACGGCTTACTCGACAACTCATGGGACTTACCCCGGACGCTCCTGTCTTCCTCCCACCTGAATATGTTCGGGAACGCTTCTATCGTATGTTTGGAGGACCTGATTATGATCCCCTACCGGATCCAACACGTTTCATCTTCTGTGGAGACGTAGACGACCCATGGCCCGAAGGAGTTGAGGTACCCTGGAGACGGACGACTGCCCCAGGACCGCCAGAATCCAATGGCGAACCGACCCACGGACCCTCTTCAGCTCCCGAACCACCCGCCAGACCCCCACAACCTCAGGAACCCCCGACAGTTCCGACACCGCCTGCTCCTGGTGCGGCGAGTGAAAGCTCAACTCGCGCCACGGCTGGTACACCTGAACCCGCTACACTACGGACGCTACCGACAACTGCTAGACAGAGATATGGAGGTTTACCTGAAGTAGAGGAATTTGACACATTAATTAAGGTTGTTTACGCATGCGGACCACGAATACAATTACAACGCCCTGAACAGGTTTATGACACTGGAGAACACATATACTTACCACACTTCCAACAATACGAAGGGAGGAACCTTCTCAATTACTTACAATATATGTAACGCAGAGATAAACAATTTGGTCCTATTTGGTGGTATTTGCACACACGACAGTCGCCCGCCGACGAAAATGCAGCGACCGCCCTCAAACTGGAAGCCCACCATTACAGGCTCTGCCCCGACACTGCTATTATATACTTACATCCCATCATGCCAAGCGACCATAGACCAAAATCATGCGTACCCAGACTGCTCATACGACAAATACTCAAGCACGAACACGACACATTATTCGGTGGACATCCAGGTAGAGATCGTCTGCTGAGCAAACTCAAGCAATTCTACTATTGGGAAACCATGGGCAAGGACGTGGACGAATATGTAAAGAGGTGCGTACTTTGCCAGCGATCACGCAATCTACCACAAAATGTTCGAGCCGCGCTCGGAGAAAACCCGCTGGCTAGCGCACCCATGCACCACATGTTTCTCGACATATTAGACACTCGGGTACTTTCCCGAAACGGAAACGGGTACGTAATTGCCTTTATCGACCAGTTCACGAAACTAGTAGTTGCCGCTGCTCTACCGGACCAAACCGCTAAGAGTGTAGCCAAGGTCTTCGTCGAAGACGTGGTGTGCCGCTACGGCGCACCCGAGGAGCTAGTCTCGGATCGAGGCGGATGTTTCGTCTCGGAAGTAATGGAAGCCTTGTGCGCTAGACTACATACATTTAAGCGCGAAACCTTAAGCTACAATCCGAAGGCAAATGGAGAAATCGAACGCTTTAACCGTACCCTATTATTTCTGTTAAGGGTACCATTACCCGAAAAGGACCATACCACGTGGGATGAAGTTCAGCCGTATTGCAATATGTCCTACAATTCAGCCGTACATGCTTCCACGCACTATCCACCGTTTATGCTCATGCACGGATTCCAACCCCGAGTACCGGGTGGAATCGAAACACAAACTGACTGGGGACGCTACCCCGGAGCAGAAGCATATCGCGCTAATGTGCAACGGTGGTTAGCCACCATCAGGGATAGAGCCTATCGATCCATGCAATCTGCCAGGGAATACCGAAAACGCTACTGCAATCGTAAGATCAAGGTTCCCGACTATCGAGTTAATCATCATGTATGTGTCTATCGCTATTACACGACACCAGGATTATAGCGCAAACTAGAACGTAGGTGGTGTGGACTATACCAAATGACCAAAATAATGCCGCCTTGCATTTGTGTTAAGCTCCCCGGACAGCCTGATGCTTCCGATCACGTCGTTCACATAAATCGCACCAAACCGTGCTACCGCCCGCTAAGTAGCTTCCCCGACATGGCTGATTTACTCAAAGCAGTCCCTCCCGCATATATTGAGGCTGCGCTGCAGGAACCCGGAGAAACTATCCTCGCTGACAAATATTTCGCCCGAGAATTACAGGCTGCAGACCCAGAAGCAGTAGACCGGTTGCGCCAGGAGATTGATGGTGCATCCGACGTCGCTAGTGTAGAAATTGGAGAGCCTAACTTAGAATACACGCAAGCACAGGCAGACATACATCGCGCCGCAGTAGAACAGCTGACCATTCAGGCTCAAGGCTCCTCTGGAGCCCCACAACAGAACAGACTCCCCCTTTGTGACCCCGATAGAACTCCAGACACCGAATGGCCCGCTATATCACAGGAACTCGCTACCCAGGATCCCGCTAAGTTACCTTACGCGCTTGATAAACCACCTGGTACTTTCTCGACAGAGTATGGACAATATACTGCCCCAGTAACCCTACGAGAACAGGAACGAGCCGTTCGGACTGATGAGGCTACAAGCCTCTAAAAGCGAAACGGTTAGACGCCGGTCGCACGTTGCGACCATTCAATGTAAACAACTTAGGTCTCGTGGAATTACTCGCTTCACAGGACCCGGACAAACAGTCGCCACACACTCCAGAACAAGCTGCGTCCCCAACGACAGCCGTTGAACATGCTGTCCAAGCTTCGCCCCTCACGCCTGCCCAACAGCGAGCCGCAATCGCCACTCAAACATCCCGCAGCCCTCAGACACAACACTTAATGACCGAATCAGACGAACCAGTGACACCATACCAAACCTATTACGGGCCTACAGCGTCTTACGAACAACCCTATTCCATACCTCGTCAGGCATACTCCGCCCCACCTACACCCCTTCCACACACTCCCCTGATGCCACTGGGATTCGAAGCCACAATAGAGGACTATGTTCCGAACGAATGGCTCACACCATATTACACCCCTCCTAGACCACAACCCGCGAAATCCGCCCCAGAAAGTAGCCAATCTCCACTAGAACCTGCACCAACACCGAAACCTAAGCCTAAACCACGACGAAAGCCAACTAAGGCCCCCGCGCCGGCTAGTGGACCAGCGTCATCCATAAGCTCGGAGACTACCTCACCCGAAACAACCGATTTTCCGACACCACCTCAACGGTGGGCAATTCCACCTCTATTATCACCTTTGCAGGAACGGGGAACCAAAGTTCCACAGGTACCATCCTTCGGTCGATGGACCACCCAAAGACAGAACGAACTAGCACAATGGGAATGGGAGATGCAGGAAATAAGGAGGAAGCGAGAGGAAACCGCCCGCGTGCGAGGAGAAATACAAGATGCCACTGAACTAATGGAGTACCTGAGGGGATCTCCCATACAATACATCCCCTCGGAAGATCAAATAGCAGCCGACGGAATTGTCAAAGAATTTATTGAGAGTTTAGCTCGACAACGAGAAGTAGGTAAAGAAAGCACAAATAAACAGAGCCGACCCTCCGAATCTTCGGAAGGCGGTCGACCGAAACGATTACGACCGCGGACTACCGAAAAGGACGACGAAACAACATCAACCATTGGCGAATCAACCAAGGGCTCCTCTACCGGGAGGAAGGGAAGAGCGCCGCCGCGTAGCGCTCCCTCCACCCTCAAGGGAGCCTTAACTCGACCATCACGCGCCAAACCACGTAGGCAGATCCCAGCTAGAGCTCAATCACAAGTCAGTTGGGAAGACGAGGAGGATGAGATACCTCTAAGTCAACTCTTACTGGGACCCCGGCGAAGGCCCCACTTTGAGCTCGACCCTTCAACGGAGGAGAGCGAGGGATCTCCTGAGATGGGACCCTCTGCACACCAAGTTAAAGAAAAGGAAGAACCCCCACAACCTACAGGCCGACAGCCACATAGACATGCCAGAGACCGTTGTCGCTGGTATGAGGACTATTTACCACATGGAGAAGAAGCTCGAGTCGTAATACCACGTCTTGACACTCGACGCTTAAAACCCCCGATGACGACACCAGCACGACGGACTATACCCCTCGCTCCACCGACTCGACATCGTGACCCTGTCATGCCGATGGATTATCCATCTGGTAGTGCTCGTACACGGCACGACATGTTCGAACCTTTTAGGGACATCTTTGACGAACAGGACATCGAGGACATGCTATCCGCACATCCGGACTTGGAACCTGACGAGGACAGTGGGCAAAGACAATTACGACCCGAAGATGTCGGATTGGAGGTGGTCCGACCTCCTAGACAACTGCCTCGCAAGAGACGGTTGTAGCGTTTAAATCACTTAAGAAACAATACCCCGAAAACTCGAGCTCCCGCTGCTAATCTCCCTCAAGAACCGCCACTAATGGCGATGAATACTATTGCAGGAGTCGCCGGATCAAACCATTCAAACAACATGGAACAACTCCCGCAACCTCGTGTGCCATATTACACCATCAACTATGGTGCTCCAATCGAAACATTCCTCTCCAAAGGCACACACTGGCCGGAACTCTCAAACATGGCTCCGTTGGGCCAAACCGTAAGCCAATATCCCATCGAATATGCCTCGACGGAGCAAGGATACCAGCTCCTCGTTACGTATTTATTCGACGAGGAGCAGGCGAAACAGGACATATCGGACCTGAAAATGGGAGCTCGAGACGTCAAAACCATCTCCCGACGGAACAAACAAAAATTCCTGGACCCAGAAACAACCGAGCGCCTCCGCCCAGTACTCCCTCACCTTATGCGGACGGTACTCCTGGAGAAATTAAAAATTCCTCGGGTCAGGGACGCCCTACTCGCCACTGGATACGCCCAATTGCTCGAGCCGAACAGATCCGATTCCTTTTGGGGAATTGGCCTCGGACCAGAGGACATCACATTTGGCAAACGACCGCGACCATGCCACAATGTTATGGGTCGCCTATTGGAGGAAGTTCGATCCTTACTCCGTCATAATGTCGCCACCTGGCCAACTGTGTAGATCCTGGGCGATTCGTTAGCGGCGCCCTTGGTCAACACGGCCGCTTCGAAAGGGTGGTTCGCTTTAGCGTGGCCAGGAGCCACCATGCAATTTCTAGTCCGGCTGGCAACGTGCATCGCCACGCCGCAAACCAAGACAATCATGACCCTTGGCGGCTATAAGGCGGCCCTACGAGCGAAGCCGCACGAAGGTCGTTTGCTGGATACACCCAGCAAAGTCATGCGTCGAATACGCCGCTATATATGTTCATTTGACTACCTTCTTGGCGATGGAGCCCGAGCAATTATTGCCCCGCCACCTCCACATTGGGACATCGGACAGGACAACACGGTCGTATGGCACGACGAGTTCACCAAAATGTTTCAGGACATCAAATGGCAATTTCCCGACAGATTACAGAAATCATCGATGCCTGACTACCCGCACGAATTAAACGAGACGGGCGCTTGGGAAAACATTACCTGTAACAGGGCCGCTTCGGCCCTGTCACGGACATTTCGGGACTTTTGTACTCAAAATTCGTACCGGGAAGCGCCGGCACCTGGCCGGTTATATACGAAGGTGGCATTGTGTTAGATATCGATTTTGTATAAAATACCGCGCATAATAACTCGATTATAATCACGAAACATTTGGTATAAAATATTGTTATATTAATGAAACATTTTGTGTAAAAGTATCGTTATATTAATGAAACATTTTGTGTAAAAGTATCGTTATAATAATGGAACATTTTGTGTAAAAGTATTGTTATAATAATGAAACATTTTGTGTAAAAATATTGCTATATTAATGAAACATTTTGTGTAAAAGTATTGCTATAATAATGAAACATTTTGTGTAAAAATATTGCTATATTAATGAAGCATTTTGTGTAAAAGTATTGCTATATTAATGCAGCATTTGGTATAAAAGTGTAGTTTGTAGTACTGAATTATGTTGCGCAAAAGTGTTAGCTTGTATTGTTGTAATTTACGGATTTATTAGGGACGAGTGTTACCGACGGACCGAATTAAGAGGAAATGAGCCGCCTCGACCGACCTGTAAGACCAGAGATGGAGCCCCACGCCGAAGGGAACTGGAAATTGGCCGAAAGTCTAACCAGTAGTCTAACACTAACAAGTATATCAGGGAACTAACCAGAGCAGACGGGTAGAACACTCTGGGATTGGTGAATGGACTTCTAAAACCGCCCCGGAAAACGCCAGAACTCCAACGACGTTACCTGCAACGAGCTAAGGTTTTTCAATGAATCTCGTAGTGAAGTCAGCGTGAAGGATAGCGCTGAGTGTGTTGAAGTTGTTAAATTGAATGAATTGAACGAGTCGGTTGAACTCCTATGTAAACGAAGCGGATCCGCAGCGAGCGAAGCGGACCAGTAGAGCGAAGCGAAGCGAAAATATGTAGTCTAAATCGGGGTACCCCACAGGAATGCGTTAATGACGGAGATGAACTAGAGGATGAGCTTGGATATGGCGTGACCATCGCGCCTGATGAGCCTGATGGTAGACATGATGAAGGCAGTGATGACGAGATGGGTGAGGAACGTATGCTGGAGGATGAAAAATTTTGGGCCAATTGGGTGGAACCGAATGCTGGCTGGTACCGAGCATGAACCCAGCCCTGACGCGCGAGGAGTCTGGCATAGTGAAGGGGTGTGGGAAGTGCGTCGCGAACACAACAACGAACTACCGCGTGCACCATCAGATGACGGCATTGATTTCAGCTTCCGGCCAGTCGATTGTCTATACGTTCTGGGGAGAGGATAAGTTGCTGCCGAGGAAAGCGATATGAGTGAAGGCAGTGATAGTGGCAGTATCGCTCCGGGAAGTGCTGATGCGATGGTTCGGATCCCACGGTACAGGAACCTTCGTGAGACCCTATGAAGGAACGCCTTGTATGCGCCTGGCTCATTTAGGTAGCTCCACTGATACCTTCGGCCGACATCTCCAGCGATATTCTGGGACCCGTCGAAGAGGTGCCTCAGCTGTGCCCTCGGGTAATTCGTGTAACCCAAAGAAAGCAGGTGCAACCACGGACAAATCCGTCAAAGGGAGACCATTTATGTCCCAGGGTAGTTCGGAAGAATCTGTAAGCATAGTTAGCGAGGACTCGGACGTGCGTATGGGACGAGGAGACCTGCTTTAACTTTACACGAGATGCTAACAACGAACGAGTACACCGACTTGACGAACAACTATTCGACATGTCTAGGATTTTGTCATCCCGACAATATGCCGATAGAACTTGGACGAGTTAGAGTGATGACGGACGAAGAACGTAACCAAATCCTTGGAACTGACACATTGTTCACTTATAACCGCAAATCACACCGAGACCGCAGCCTATCAAATCCCTCGCATTGACTTGACCGAGGATGCGCGTCACCAGTCAGCTGAGGGACTTATGCCAATCGACTTTAGGGCTGGTGAAAGCAATGCTCACTTCGGACAATCGTTGGCATTGCAACCGCAAGCTCTCTTTTATCGGAGAGTAATAATCGTAATGGAACAACTGAACATTTTGAGCCGACTCTTTGAGCTTTCCGTTTCGAAGTTAGCACGCGCCCCACCTTACAGCGGGACGCCGCCATGCTAAGCCGTATACTCGGTATGGCTTCTCCAATTGGGCACTGCCTGACAGGAGTATATCTTGGTCCAGTAACTCTCGCTTCGTTGGAATCTTTCAGAGAACTGGTGAGCCAATGCCTGAATGGCCACACGCTCCAGCAGGTTATTGAGAGAGAATTTGAGGCAGAGTTAAGTAGGGCTCCGGTGTGTCGCCAGTGCCAGGAACGCCACACAAAAGATTAGCGGGACGTAGGCTCACGCTGCTACTTTTTCGGTCAACGCGGAAGGTGGACTTATGACGGTACGCTGAGTACTGCTTGCGCATCCATCCTTCCGGATGAATACATGGCACCTCATTGGCCTTTCTGTGTCGGAATTCGATCAGCCAGAATGCAGAAAACTTTCCGCGAGGCGAACCTTGAGTTGCACGACCTCTTGTGCGAGGCGCCTTATTTGATCGGATTGATTTGCCAAAACCAAGATACACGAGGTGTCCCGATCAACTCCTTTGTCGACCAAGCAATGAGCCATGTGGAATTTGACAACGAAACCCACCGAGCTTGCTCGACTAGTACTGCTAAGTGCACGCTTGAGACTTTTGCGGCGCCCGAGCATTGCTGCACTGCTTGAGAGACAGAGGGAGACACGTCTGCCGGACTAAAGTTGGGCAGGGACCGCTTAATCTCGGAACTATCCCTGTTCCGGACGATGTCACCAACTGTTCCAGTTCCGAATTTGGGCGAACAATTAACCACCGCGCTAGCCGCTCTACCTCGACTCATCTGACGAGGAGTCGGAGGATAGCTCCAATAGCGACTCCGCTAAGCAAGAAAGTATAACTGAGTCGAGTGACACGGACACGAGTGACGAGGAAACTAATAGTGACACCACGGGAAAAGTTCTGGGCGACGAGACCATGAGGGAACCCTGTCGAAATGGGGTACGAGCCCCTTCACCGAGTCTTAGTAATGGCTTCGGCCATCCATCAGGTATGTGGAGGGTATGCACTATTCTATTGTTACTGTGGCTCTCAGCGCTTAGCTCAACACGCGCAACACTTTCGCCATTTAGCGACTCAATCTCGCGCTTAGGTGCTTTTGTCAATCGACAGGTGGGAGTGGTAAACTGAGCCACAAGGCTTGGTGGTCACCTCCGACCAAACAACGCATTTGCCAGTAGTATTGCAGTTATCACTTCGACTGGGAACGCAAGAATCTCCGATCCGTATGTGAGTAAATCTGTCCACCCTACGAAGCGAACGGATCATGTCGCGCTGACTGCTGCCGGAAGGTCAACTGCACCGAATATCCACAGCTTCATGAGACCTTAAGAGCTTTGGAACGCGAATTGGATGACGTCTACCATGGTGTACTGGACACCAATTTCTATTCGCTGCTTGTGCACTCTTTTTGCGTCGCGAATGAACAACTATGTGACCTTACGGTCAAAAGAAAAAAGCGCTTTGCTAGCTTGATCGCTGCCGCTGCAGGAGCTGTCTCAGGTTTCCTAGGCCTGGGAATGGCTTTTTCCAATGGAGTACACATCAACAATGTTCGCCAACAGGTAGTCCTCGATAAATTCATGCGTGAGACCAACGGTGTCTCCTTTTGAAATACTAAGGCCATAAGGCAACTGACCCGAGCAAACGAGGGACATCTACGCGTTTCTGCACCATAGCATGCAAGAGGTAGTCTCTATGATGGAACAGGTTAGGTATGCCGATCGGCCAGAGATCACACATGTACACCACCAGCTAATCGATCACATCCTGCGAGCCAATATGCGCTCATCGGTGCAAGCCATAATGGAATCCATGCTGAACGGCGAAT
>JASANE010012816.1:0-11103 GCA_030248225.1 Trileptium ribeirensis
CTTTTATACAAAATAATAAACCACATACTTTTATACAAAATAATAAACCACATACTTTTATACAAAATAATAAACCACATACTTTTATACAAAATAATAAACCACATACTTTTATACAAAATAATAAACCACATACTTTTATACAAAATAATAAACCACATACTTTTATACAAAATAATAAACCACGTACTTTTATACAAAATAATAAATTCAATAGTTTTATTCAGAACTCCTGCTGACATGGAACGTCCCTCGTAAGTACGACCAGCTCTGTCCCGACGCATCCCAGTCCAATTTTGGGTGTGAACATCCTAAAATCCGTGACAGGGTCGGAACGACCCTGTTACAGAATAAGGTAGTAACAGCCTAATTCGATATTCACAATTGTCAGCCGAAAAAATATGGCAAATTCATTTAGCCTACATTTTGTATTGAATATAGTTAAAGAATAGCATAAACAACTTCGCAACAAAAGTGTCACACCCGCCGATAGGTTCAGAGCTATTGATGCTGCAGTAATATAATTGTTGTTCCAAAAAGAATTATAACCAGTGCTTTGGGTTATATTTTGACAACAGAATAAGGTAGTAACAGCCTAATTCGATATTCACAATTATTGTCAGCCGAAAAAATATGGCAAATTCATTTAGCCTACATTTTGTATTGAATATAGTTAAAGAATAGCATAAACAACTTCGCAACAAAAGTGTCACACCCGCCGATAGGTTCAGAGCTATTGATGCTGCAGTAATATAATTGTTGTTCCAAAAAGAATTATAACCAGTGCTTTGGGTTATATTTTGACAACAGAATAAGGTAGTAATAGCCTAATTCGATATTCACAATTGTCAGCCGAAAAAATATGGCAAATTCATTTAGCCTACATTTTGTATTGAATATAGTTAAAGAATCGCATAAACAACTTCGCAACAAAAATGTCACACCCGCCAATAGGTTCAGAGCCATAGATGCTGCAGTAATATAATTGTTGTTGTGCTTAATATCTATGCATATCTAAACTTAATACCACAAATTTGGTTTCGACGAAGTTGTGACGTCATTCGCAAGATGATCTATCTTACATTTAGCAATTCTTGGTAAGTAAAATAAAAATATTATGATTTTTTGTCTGTTTTTTGTTACTATGCAGTTCGATTTAGTTTTGCAACAATTCATGCAGCGGTTTATACAATGTATAAACTTAATATCTGTCAAACGTTAAACTTTCAGGGCCAATTGCTAAATACAGGGTTTGTTATGTAACGCACGTTTCGATTATTCTATATTTATGAGAAAAGTCGAAGATGTCTACATTATTTTCAGAACTACGATATATTATATACTACTGAGCCTGGCAAGCCTTTTGATGAATGGACGTCAGAGTCAACCTCTGCTACTTCGATATCAATCGATGAGCTGCAACCGTCGACTACTTACTATTTCCGGATCAAAGTTATTACAGACGAAGGCCCATGGCCGCCAACACCGCCAATCAACGTTGATACAGCTGATATGCGTAAGTTGGCTCATGTGGCCTTGGCCGGTAATGAACTTTTAGAAAAGGGCCACTTCCGTTCACATGTATAGCCGCACTTAAGCTTAAGCATAATCCAAACTTCTTCTAAGTTGGCCCATGTGGCCTTGGCCGGTAATTAACTGTTAGAAAAGGGACCGCTTCCGTTCACATGTACAGCCGCACTTAAGCTTAAGCATAATCCGAACTCTTCTTCTAAGTTGACCCATGTGGCCTTGTCAGGTAATTAAGTGTTAGAAAACGGATCACTTCCGTTCACATCACATCAACACCCGCACTTAAGCTTAAGCACAATCCAAACTTCTTCTTTCAATATCGAGAAATATATAACTTGTGGTTCACCTGTGCACACTAGGATTCCTTTGGCTTACCTTACAAAGTTCGAACTTTCGGGCTTTGGAACATTTCTCACAACGAGACAATTAATTTCAAAAATTATTTTTATAACAAGTTTACAGTTTAAAAGGTCGTTCACGATTTAGGCACTGCATTCTGTAAGAATTTCGATAAACAGGTTTTTATTTGTAATGCTATTTATTCAGTATCACTTTTGAGAACTAAGCTTTTTGTTACGATAAAATATATCATTTGAAATACCGCCATACAGCTTCGGATATCACGGTATAAAGAAGTTGTACGCATTGTCAGTAAACATTGCTATAAATGTACACAATCAGTGTGACAATGATAACCTATTGTATAGTCTCTGGCTTAAAAACGTCACACATCAAATCGTGTACATTACCATAAATTGCAACACAGCTTATATAGTTAAAGCCGTGCATCGAAATGCCTTAACGAACGTTTAGCTAAATTAGCTGTATTACAAGTCAGTTATAGCATAGCTAGCTAGGCGTGCGTTAAGAAATTTGTACGCACGGTCGTGCTAACGCATTCGTCTGAACTCGTCACAACTGTGCCTACAAATCACTTAACGCACGATGATTGTGCTACAACTATTACTTATTTAATGTTTGCGTGTTCATTTGTTACAAATAATATATCACTGCTTTATATCCATATTCTTTGTCGTTGAATCCATTTTTAAGTGAAAAATAGAGCTTTTTCCGTAATGCGGCGCTTTCGTTATAATGTCTCTACTGTTTGGAACTTTTGTCCTCCCAGCGTCGTGACTATACCGTATAGACAATCTGGGTCACACTCATACCGCAAATCAATTCTTGAAAGCATCCGACACACTACTAGCTGCTACATTTTTATTTATGGTGTCGCACTTACCCTTAGCTACCATGTTTTCCGAAATTGGACAGAAACGGACACCATGAGGCTAATGTTGTGTGCTATTTAGTTGTGTTATATCTATAAAATACCCATGTTTGCATCTGGACAATATGCACGTTGGCAAGAAGGTATGCCGCGCGCACTTAAAAAAACTAAACAGACGACACGGTGTATTTGACAACGTCGGGAAATGACAACACCCCTTGCAACTACCCTTAAAAATTTTGTAAATAAGATGTGGTGTCTAAGACATTATGTTGTCGAGGGTGTGCCTTACACATTTGGGGCTCATAGATTCCAAACGTTGGAGATGTTATGTATATATGCCATACATGCCGTAGCAAGGGCTCAGGGTGCTGCCCCTTAAAGCATCGGATCCCGCCACCCCATCGAGGCCCTGGTCTGCCCTCCCGCCGGCACCCTGACTACCCACCGCCTTAGTCCTAGGAACGTCAGCGTGTATGATTTTAAGAAACATCTATAATTCGGGACTTCACTTTTTTGTCATACTTCCAAAGAGAATGCACATAGTGACGCGGGGTCACGCCCTCTTTACCCGCACTGGCTGCTTCCGTGAATACATACAATCAATATCGCAGTGACAAACTACATGTTAATTGTTCCTACCTCACATCAAGAAAGCATCAAACATAAAGTGACTGTTTGATTGTTACACTAGCATGGGACATTGTCAAAATGGTTTAATTTCTATCCTCCAATAAACTCAAAAGTTACAAAAACATATGAAAAGTAATTTTCTTGTATTATATCTTACCCACGATACCAATTATTATAATTGTAACTTGTTCCGTTTACAGTTTGGTAAGTAAAAATTGGTATTTTCATAAAATAAATTTTAAGGTCAATAGCAACGTTACGGAAATTTCAAACAATATTTTACACAACGTTAAATTTTTGGAGTCATTCAGTAAGAGGTTCGGCATTATATCTTACCCACGATACCAATTATTATAATTGTAACTTGTTCCGTTTACAGTTTGGTAAGTAAAAATTGGTATTTTCATAAAATAAATTTTAAGGTCAATAGCAACGTTACGGAAATTTCAAACAATATTTTACACAACGTTAAATTTTTGGAGTCATTCAGTAAGAGGTTCGGCATTATATCTTACCCACGATACCAATTATTATAATTGTAACTTGTTCCGTTTACAGTTTGGTAAGTAAAAATTTGTATTTTCATAAAATAAATTTTAAGGTCAATAGCAACGTTACGGAAATTTCAAACAATATTTTACACAACGTTAAATTTTTGGAGTCATTCAGTAAGAGGTTCGGCATTATATCTTACCCACGATACCAATTATTATAATTGTAACTTGTTCCGTTTACAGTTTGGTAAGTAAAAATTGGTATTTTCATAAAATAAATTTTAAGGTCAATAGCAACGTTACGGAAATTTCAAACAATATTTTACACAACGTTAAATTTTTGGAGTCATTCAGTAAGAGGTTCGGCATTATATCTTACCCACGATGCCAATTATTATAATTGTAACTTGTTCCGTTTACAGTTTGGTAAGTAAAAATTGGTATTTTCATAAAATAAATTTTAAGGTCAATAGCAACGTTACGGAAATTTCAAACAATATTTTACACAACGTTAAATTTTTGGAGTCATTCAGTAAGAGGTTCGGCATTATATCTTACCCACGATACCAATTATTATAATTGTAACTTGTTCCGTTTACAGTTTGGTAAGTAAAAATTGGTATTTTCATAAAAAATTTTTTAAGGTCAATAGCAACGTTACGGAAATTTCAAACAATATTTTACACAACGTTAAATTTTTGGAGTCATTCAGTAAGAGGTTCGGCATTATATCTTACCCACGATACCAATTATTATAATTGTAACTTGTTCCGTTTACAGTTTGGTAAGTAAAAATTGGTATTTTCATAAAATAAATTTTAAGGTCAATAGCAACGTTACGGAAATTTCAAACAATATTTTACACAACGTTAAATTTTTGGAGTCATTCAGTAAGAGGTTCGGCATTATATCTTACCCACGATGCCAATTATTATAATTGTAACTTGTTCCGTTTACAGTTTGGTAAGTAAAAATTGGTATTTTCATAAAATAAATTTTAAGGTCAATAGCAACGTTACGGAAATTTCAAACAATATTTTACACAACGTTAAATTTTTGGAGTCATTCAGTAAGAGGTTCGGCATTATATCTTACCCACGATACCAATTATTATAATTGTAACTTGTTCCGTTTACAGTTTGGTAAGTAAAAATTGGTATTTTCATAAAATAAATTTTAAGGTCAATAACAACGTTACGGAAATTTCAAACAATATTTTACACAACGTTAAATTTTTGGAGTCATTCAGTAAGAGGTTCGGCAATCTTACCCACGATACCAATTATTATAATTGTAACTTGTTCCGTTTACAGTTTGGTAAGTAAAAATTGGTATTTTCATAAAATAAATTTTAAGGTCAATAGCAACGTTACGGAAATTTCAAACAATATTTTACACAACGTTAAATTTTTGGAGTCATTCAGTAAGAGGTTCGGCCAATGAATTTTTTGTTTAGTCATTAAATTTATCCTATTAAAAAGTGACACAACAACTGATGTTAAAAGTACGACAAAGTTATATTCTTAGACTCATTGGCTGCTCAGATTTCTTCGGACGGGCTTTTTTTGTTATAAATATCAAACGAAAGTCACCGGCGTGCAAATATTAGGACAACAATTTATTTTTATAGCGAACATTTGAAACGGAGACTTACAGAAATTATTTGCCTGTTTCAAGCAGTTTAATAAAATCAAAGATGTCGATAAAATACCTCAAAATATTGCTATATATCCGTCGCACGGGTGTGCGCGTGCAGAAATTATTGAGCCCGCGGGTACCCGCGCAGAACTATGGAGGCTGTCCACCATCACTAGGCCGTACGCGCGGGCTCAATAAATTTTTCAGGCCTGCAAGGCACGCAAGTTATTGAATCCTTAATGGCTCAACATATTTATCGCTTTGCGTTTTAAAACCATTCTAATCTTGTTAACTTTTTGATAGCGGATTCTTCGCCAGCGATCTCTCGCTACCCAGGCTGCACGACAAGGACTTGATCCGCTTTCGCAGCACACCTTCCTACCGCCCAACCAACCATCCAAATCGAAGCTCGCCGGCATTCAAGGAGGCTGCTTGCCCCGTGCCTAGCGCAGGTATTTGTAGCCTCCTAAAGATACCGTAATTTGCACTTCTACAGTGTCCAGTAAAGGGAACCGCCTAGTTTATTTTGCAACGTCCACCGAAGACGAAACGTCTGGTAACATCTACTGCGCAAGGTAAACGGAACCGCTTAAAGGCTTCTACAGCATCTAGTAAAGGCAGCCGCAAGCTGTCTAGTGGTCTCAACGTCTACGGTGCCCACTAAAGGGAATTTCCTAGTGGCTTCTACAACGCCCAGTAAATGGACCCACCCAGTTTCTGCTGCAAATCCACCAAAGGCAAATTCCTATCGACTTCTACAGATCCCGCTAAAGAATATATTACTATCCTAAATCTGCTGGTTACCCCGTTAATCCGCTACACGCGGGCTCAAAATTTGAGCCCGTACCCGGCCCGGCCCGCTGGTATCATAGGGTATCCGTTCCCGCTCTCAGCTATGATCTGTCGCTGAGCAAACGTAGGTCATCACGATCATATAACTGTGTCACTTACCAATAATCTCATCTGAAACAAAGCAAAACCATCCATCATTTCTTTAGTATCTCAATATCTGACATTGTGCTAGTTTTATGTTCTACAATGCTTACGCGAAATATCTCTGTAGCACCATTATATTGATTTTAATTCTTTCTGAATGCAAAATTTTTAAGTGTGTTACAGCTATATTACAAATTAACGTTTTAGAAGGTAGTTACGAGTCTAGGTATACTGTTATAAAAACTGTCAAGTTATTACATAAGTTAGGATTTTAAACCTGGGTCTTTGCAAATCTACAGCATTTTTGCGGATGTTAAGCTATTATATTGAAATTTGCAGTTTTTTTAACTATCTGCATACAATTTAAACTGTTCATTTTTGTTTTTCAGCACCGCCGCCTTTAGACGCGTCAGTAAGCGTTGGATTGAACCAAATGAACGTTTCATGGAAGCCACTAGATGATGTCAAGGTAAGTATGCATTATTAGATAAATAGAATGTTGCCTGTTTAACCCTTTAACGTCCGTCGTCAAATGAAGACAGTGCACATTATGAACCGATGAATTGTAACATACCTATGTTGTCTTAATTATTCCTACGCAATTTGTGCCACTAGGCATGCTTATTCATACAAAATTTGTATAAATTGCACTAATACGGCGTTAACGTTATAAAGGACACCCCATGTGGGAATTTTGTTTCTCAATAGTCTACACCATACCATCCAGCCGTGTACCGTACATGACCTACACTATATAATAAAACAGATGGTGTATGAGACACCAATCAACTTAACTATTGTGTAAGGATCTGCCTATTGTTTTTTCAGACGGTGTCAAGGACACCATACATAAACACATAATTGCGTAAAGTGTATAAATAACAGCATGGTGTAGCTAACACCATATAATTTTTTTAAATTCTATGGTGTAGGCTACACCATGCCATTATCGACAGTACACTACCTATGTATACTATCCTAAAATACCACCGTTAACTCTATGGTGTCGAAGACACCGTATAATGGATGGTGGCAAAGACACACTGGGGTAGACTGAAAAAACTTCCGCATGAGGGGTCCTTTATAACGTAAACGCCGCATTAGTGCTTTGAGCTAGTCTCACCTGTTATGCTTGCATGTAATGGTCTCATTCTATATAAAATAGACCATGAAACTTAGACAAATCATGAATAGCAGCCTTTCAAAACACACATGACTTTAAAATTACGGTAACCGAAAATTCTGGTTGTGATTATTTACTATGATCGCGCAATGCCTCCATAATAATTTATTTTGTGATAGAGAACACTGATTGAAATTTTCTGGAAACGAATTGAAACACCAGTCTGATGATGATAAGATGTATTCAAGCAAAATTATACGACGGTTTTGCAATTCGACTTTATATTAGTGCAAACGTCTGTAAAACGTATAAAGAGCAGAAAGTTTTGTAAAATGTGTTACAAGGTTTGTATTGTGAATAATAATTGATCAGATATAAGTGGAGTTTACTCCCTTTCTAACAAAAATATTGACCGCTTACAAAACATATTAATTTTTCCTTATCTATTTTTTAATTATAATTTAAAATTTACTGCCAATTAATATTTTTGTATCTGTGTCAATGTCAATAAACAAATAAATACATAAATAAATAACTGGGCAAAAATCAATGTATAACTATGTAATGCATCATTATTCAGGTATACGAACTTCGCTACACGACTTCACCAACTCAACCGATGGAGAAATGGGATTCCGTGCTTACGTCAAGAACTGCCGTTTCAGTTTCGAATATCCCGGGCGGAACCTACTACATCAGTATTCGAACAATGAAACCATCCGGCTCTCCATCATCATCGTTTTCACAGCCGTTCGAAGTTGCAGTGCCAAGCTCAACAGACGCAGAAAGTAATATCTAATTTTCTCTTTAAACTTGATCGCAAACTAGCAAGCTGTTAGATTGCGACTGTTTAATTAGAGTTGACGGTTTCGACACTTCAAATGTGAAAAATAATATCCTAACTACCGCTGTGCCACTAAATTTTATAAAATTTGTCCTTTTTGTGTATAAGCCGCCAGAAAAGAAGGATAGACCACAATAGTGTTTCATAGCAAACATATTGTGCTCCAGTTGTGCCTTTTACTACTTTTGACTGCATCCAAGCTGTGCGCCGCCGACAGACGGATTTCAACTCGTTTCTGATTATATATTATGGCGGGTAATATACGGCTGTTTTTGTGACACCAGAACTTTCTATTCATTTTTTATTTTTGCTTTTTCTGGTTTTCCAAAGCGGGTAATATACGGCCGTTTGTATTAGAAGCTTCATTCATTTTTTATTTTGGCTTTGGTTTTCCAAGCGGGTAATATACGGCCGTTTTTGTGACATCAGAAGCTTCTATTGTTTTTTATTTCTGCTTTTTCTGATTTTCCAAAAGCGGTATATACGGCTGTTTTTGTGACACCAGAACTTTCTATTCATTTTTTATTTTTGCTTTTTCTGGTTTTCCAAAGTGGACAGAAGGCGGTTTTTGTGACATCAGAAGCGTCTATTCATTTTTTATTTTGGCTTTTGGTTCAAGCGGGTAATATACGGCTGTTTTTGTGACATCAGAAGCTTCTATTGATTTTTTATTTTTGCTTTTTCTGGTTTTCCAAAAGCGGGTAATATACGGCTGTTTTTTGTGACATCAGAAACTTCTATTCATTTCTTCATTCTTGCTTTTTCTGATTTCTGCAAAGCGGTAATATACGGCTGTTTTTGTGACATCAGAAGCTTCTATTCATTTTTTTATTTTTGCTTTTTCTGATTTTCCAAGCGGTAAAAGACGGCTGTTTTCGTGACATCAGAACTTCTATTCATTTTTTATTTTTGCTTTTTCTGATTTTCCAAAAAGCGGGTAATATACGGCTGTTTTTTGGTGACATCAGAAGCGTCTTATTCATTTTTTATTTTGGCTTTTTCTGGTTTTCCAAAGCGGGTAATATACGGCTGTTTTTGTGACATCAGAAGCTTCTATTCATTTTTTATTTTTGCTTTTTCTGGTTTTCCAAAGCGGGTAATATACGGCTGTTTTTGTGACATCAGAAGCTTCTATTCATTTTTTATTTTTGCTTTTTCTGGTTTTCCAAATAATAACAGTTAAAGTTAAATTCCGTTTATTGTCCGAAAGTATATTTAGCAATTTTGTCTGAAATGAATTTTTAAATTCGAAACTAACGTCTGACCTCACGCTTAATAAATCAGCTTGGCAAAATGTAGTTTTTTGCATTAAACCCACAGGTCTAAAGGAAAATATAACGACTGCTAATAAGATACTTTATAATAATATAACTGTCTGTTTACGTATATGGATAGTTTTGTTCTCTGTTGAAACGTCAAGACAATGGTGCGACGCTGATCTTCTGAGCAGTAGTATATACTTGTGAACTGAAAGTTCCTTACTTTTTCGCAGCACTTGAAGCATATCTTTATTCTCTGGGTACAATTGAAAGAACTGGTGTTGTTGAAATTTTATCTAACATAGACAGTTCCATGTTAATCCTTTCATTCTTAAGCTAATGTGTATTTCCTACAGTCCTGAACAAACCTGCACCGTAGCGACAGATGGAAGCTAGATCATACCACGTATGCTAGCCACTACGCTATTTAGGAGCTGTTGTTCGGTTCTCTGAAGAACCTCACAAAGCGAGCGAATAAGTAACGCACGTGCACACCCTCACCGCATTATAAACTTGATTATTGCAACGCTTCGCAATGTATGCTGTGACAAATGTAGCAAATTGCAAACGAAACGTATGAAACGTATAGCTAGAATAATGTGCTTAAAAACAAGAAATTTATTTCAGAAAGAGAGCCCAATTTTATGAACACTAAGAGCATCTTGTTCTCAAATGAGACCAGAGCATATTTTGAACTATTATGTTAACATGGCTTATCGGTTATTATGTCTGTTTGGACATCCGTTGTTATTTGCTCGCTTTGTGAGGTTCCTTTAAGAGCGAAGCACTAGCTCCGGTTATCGTACACCGCTTGTAACATTTAAATCCAGGTTCGATTCCTGGCGCTGGCTTGCATTTGTCAAACTTTGCTCGGTACACAATTTAGCCTTATCAAAAATTAAACAATAAATACTAATTAAAAATTAAAATTAGCATTTATCAAAAAATAATTAAAAAATCTTTTAAATAAGTAACGCAATTAATGAAAAATTGATTAATTATTTAGCTAGTTTAATAACATAGGAATAACATATTTTTTTCAATTTTTTTTCATGACTTAATACACTGAACTATAGTGTGTAGGGTATTTTTCCGATGTCACGGCTGTTGTATTTGAAATTTCGATACTTAGCTAGGATTCGTGGTACTCGAAATACTAACTGAATACGCATTCAGCAGAAATTAGTTAGAATTCCTCTTAATTGACATCCAAAATATTATGATCACAGTTCTATGGGCAATCACTTAAATCGCCTTACAGGTTGGGCAGTAATAGTAGAAAAGTTGTTTATCGTATTAGACTATCCACTATGCCTTTTCTAATTAAAAAATTTTATTATTAATATTTAGGTGGTACACTGCCGCAGGATTTCAATATACAAATCGCTGTTCATCCCGAATATGTTCAGCTAAAT
>JASANE010012817.1:0-81943 GCA_030248225.1 Trileptium ribeirensis
TTAGCAGGATGTCTTTACAAACAGCAATACGTAACTGAACCACGTATCGTGAAGCAAGGACAGTCGTCGGTACAGCACTACTAACAGTTTTTTTGTCTTTTGTTGGCTAGTGTTATAGAAGAGTCTTTTCTCAGTAACGTGGACGTAAAATTAGTGCTCGTTGACTTCGAGCAGTCGTAAATATTAACAGCCATCGGTGCGACTCGATAGACTAGTATCACATCGCTATCGCGCACATGGTCGAGGCACGTGAAACCACCGGTCCATTGGAGCACGTTTGTCTCAAGAATGACAAGGCGACCCTCGGTTTCTTTGGTTCAAAGCAAAATTCGGACCAACTAAGGGGGCGTACGACCGACTTGTATTTAGTTTCAGATCTGACTGGGGATCACACAACTCGCACGAAACGCTGCTTTACTTCATATCTGATGCGTTGGATCTGGGGTGTGGGTTCGTTGTCCAGTTCACCGTTTGTTGCAAAATCCGACATATTTGAAGTGCTCGGTGCGCACCAAGCTAACGTTGGTTCTTTATATGGCGGCGATAGCAGCGGTATCCCTCAATAAGTACTCTATCTTCTAAGCTGCAGCCGTGCCAATGGCGCTTCTATCGTTCCAAGCCAGCTTCGGTAGAGTCGACCGAGATAAACCTCGTCGGCATAAAGCTGGAGTATGCAATCATCCGCTGCATGTCGTAAATTATGGTTTTTATAGCGATAATCAGAGACAGCTCTGATAGATCCGACCCTTGACGTACAGCGACGATAAATCGGAAACGTTGTGACAATCGTGTATGGCAACGTACTTAGGTCAGGGGTTTAAAATTTAGTTAATAATACATCCAATACACGTACAACTTATTTTACTACAAATGTATGCGTTGTCACACATGCGTTGCAAAACGGTGACATATTAGATGCACATCGTTGCGACATTTGCTGACCTACAAAATTGTAATTATTATTATTAAATTTTTTGACGTTTAGTAGTACGGGACCACAAACAAAGTATAAAATACTTGCTAGGTTAGTAAAATAATAATGTGTTAAGTTTAGCAATTATGGGATTTTAATTAAAACAGGTTTTTGTGCAAAATTAAGTTCGTAGCTGTACATTGGTGTATCCTGTCAGTGGTGTGATATCGATATAATGATAATGAAAGCTAACACCATTTTTAAGCGAACCGAAATATTGCAGATGTTGTGGGACTGAAAATCTATGTATTGCAAACGTTAACATGATATGACAAACTAAATGTAATTGTTATATATTCATTTGCTATCTAGCGAATATTCACATAAATCTTGTCAAACACAAAACACAGACATCCATTGTTTTATAAAATTTTGTAATTGACTTGAGGTTTTTGCTTGAGAAATGAGTAGTAAACTTAGCGAATCCCGTATAAAGATCATACATGTGATCATATACCCGCTATGCTGCTATTGTAATAGACTGGGCTACACTCCTCTAAATTTCGATAGAAGGATCGATTCGGCTCGGCTTATGTTGGAATAGGAGAGTGCTCGCGTCGTCTACTGATGATACCGGACGGCAACTGGTCTACGAGTTTTGTCATGAATCAGTGCTTCCTTGTTTAAAATGTCAATACGGAAATTGCCAACGGGTAAAAGCTTGTATAAATTAAGCAGCAACACTTTAAAACTTTGTATCCAGACCTCAAGACATTTATTTTTGTAAGGTTTAACGGGAGGGAGGTCGTTGCATTTTGATGATGATCTTCTAGTACAGTGAACCTCATCGCAAAAATATATCTTATAAGCTAAAAGTATGACGTACTGTAGAAATATACTCTTTTACATGTGGCTACGCTTGAAAATAAGCAACTATCCTCCGTAGTTTCATTCATACTAAGACCCAGAAACAAGTTAATAATTGTTCTAAAATTTGACCTCTAGTTGTAGTTAGTAGTTTAGCAATATTACGGTTAATCATAAAACCTCAAAACGAGAAAAGAAAAACGATGTCAATTATATGGGTCAGGAAGTTTACTACTAGCAAATTATTGATTTTGTCTGTTAAATTATTGCCAATGCCCTTTTGTAATATCTATTGTAAAATAGAAATAGTCTAAAATTTTAAATGTAACGAATATGTAATTGAGCATAAAAGAATTATAAACAGCGCAGAACGAACAATATAAAATTACAAAATAGCCTTTGAAAATTTTTTACAGAATTTCGTGCAGGATTATAAATGGTTATGGCAATTCAGACTATGCATTAAAGGACTGGAAAACCAAACAGTCTCTTTTTGTCGAGCTTCATCAGTGATCGAAAAACTGCTACAGCTAATTGCTCATTCAGCTTATAGGCACAAATGTTATTTATCTGATAACACAAGCCTTGGAATGCTCAATTGGCTCACGATAGATAAATTTAAACTAGTTTTCTTTAAATATAACGTAGTGTATCATATGGAGACACTTAAAATGTCGAAATTTAAGGCTGTAAAGACAACCGTTGAAAACCATCTCTAAAAATTATATACTTTGCCGTCGATATAGAGACTGTATTTGGCTGGAAAACCATAAAAGCCGTCCTATTAAAACTTACAGAATAGCTAAATTACGGCCTTTGAGTTTGTGGCCCATTTCACCTTTAGAGGTAGGACATTATATCGCTAGAAAAAGAACAGCTTAGTGCGGCCGTTTAGGCTTAGAGTTAGCTGGTATGTGACTCGTATGGAGATCTTAGGTTAGGCTAAGCCATGGTTTAGGCTCAGTATATCACGAACGGTATGGCAGTCATTTCACTTCTGGCCCTAAAAGTTACATTGACCGAGCTTGTTAATCCACTTTGCGAAATTTGACACGGGTTGGCGAATATTATCAAATGAATATTGTTATATTTTGATAATCTTAATTTAAAAAAAAACTCTTTCTTTTACATTACCAACAACCGTAGACATTTAAAAAATTACTCAGTTTAGTTGTATTATTCATATTAAAAATTTGTGAATATAGTTGGCAATCAAAAATAATTTCTCGTCTTTAAGCAATTTAATGTTTGTTTTACAATCACGAAACGGAAAAAAATCAGTTTTTACAATTGATGACAGTGACCCAGTTAATAATTCTGTTCACACTGTTAGCATTAAAACGTGTTAACATTACTTAATCTAAAGTGATTTCTACGGATATTGCAGCCAGAGCTCGTTATGGAAGCTGTTGATATAATTAGAAGATAGAGATTTAGAAGTCATCATTCTCTGAAATATTTTCAATCTTTCAAACCTGTGATAGAACATTGGATTCAACGTATTCTATTGACTATAGTTTAATAAAATGCTGCAATAAACGTAGCCTAACAGCATGGTTTCCGCCCAAGGTAATAATGTTGCATGTATTCTTCCATGTCTTCCGTAGTTATCGATTATAATCTCAACGACCACACTTAAAGTTTGCTAGTTATCAAACCACCAATTCACTTTAGCTATTTAGTAAGCCGTCAATACGCTGTAAGAAATTTGAAAGGTATATCGGATGCAAGTACCAGGATCGAAGCACTTTATGATAAAGCGACTGGTAAAAGTAAAGCACAAAATGTCGAAATGATATTTGTTTAATGGTTTTGTTTAGTCCTTAAACGACTGAGCTTTTTATGAATACACACCGGACTAATTGGGTCTACGAGGCCCGATTTATGAAAGTTGTTTTGTACAGCATATGTCCCACTTATCGAAATGTTGCCACAGTCTGCTTAATGAAAAATTAGCTAATGGTAGAATTAACCACTTTTGTGCTTCTCAAAATGGGCCTAACGCACATTGTGAGTCTTTGTGTTTACTATGCATGTCGTATGCTGTACGTTTGCACGTGTGTTGTTATTCGCTCCTGTTATGAGGTTCCTTAAAGACTCAGCAACGGCTCTCAAATAGCCCCGTAGTTTCCGTACTTTCCGTTCACCAGGTTCGATCCCCAGGGGCTTGGTTTTGTCAAACTTGACAGAATACACAAATTAATTCGAACGTGAAATCATTAAGAATGGAATCTGGGCGTAAAAGGCCGTGAAAAATTATGCAAGGTAAAAATATCAGCGAGGAACAGAACTCATGTGAAGCAACTTATTACAATTAAAAATAAAAGTCTTTTTATACCAAAAGTAGCTATTTTATCAATTTTTACATAAATGCAATTTGTTATGAATATGCAATTTGTTATTTTGACTAAATGCAATGTTATCAAATTAAATTCTGTTCGAAATATTGTATATACTATTGTCATTAGGAGCTACCCGATAAGATAATGGGTTTTGGGTCTATAATTCCATACTTGTAGTTCTAGATATGCCCACAAGCTGTAATTTTCAGCAATATTGCACAATTTGGAACCCGTGACATTGATGGGCTTACCAGACCCTTCAGTCAGTTGAGGAGTGAAGAGTTTGACACATCTGTATAGCCATGAAGTAACACTTTTTGCTACTTCTTTCTGCACTGGTTTGTGTGGAGGCGGGCTTGCTATTGGTCAAGTACTTAATCATAATAAAAGATTTAAAAACAAAGCCCCTATAGCGCTTGACAACAAACTTATTCTGTCTGAATCAATACTCTCTAGTCCACATTGCTGCAAAATGACTAGCAAAACTGCGATTGGGGCATCGTAGACAACCTCAGTATGGAAAGGGTTAATGATATCGAATTCACACAAGGCGATCGATAGCTAAAATTAAGCTGTCTATGTCAGAATATTACTAAATATTTCTTCGTCACTCAAAACAAATGATCACCTGCATGAACAACTTTAATATCTCAACATATATTTTATTGTAAAATTTCGTTTGGTAACATTCATAATTAGTTTGTTAGGGTGCGACATAATCCTTATGCGAAATTAACTGCTTTAATATAAAGTTCTTGCCTAGTTTTTTTTCAAAATAACTCAAAATTACGTATCTTTCTAGTTTTTAGACCGCCGGTTCTTGAAAGATACAATAATGAGCAAATCTTTTGACAGGAGGCAGGAAATGGTCAAGACAATGGTTATGTCACACGGGAGATAGCAGCGGCCACATAGAACCATGAAAAATTCGAGATTAATGCTAGATAGAATACATTTAGACCTTGTGTATATTATTATTATTACAAATATTTTATAACGTTCACCCAGTCGTAGCGACTATATTGACAACTGTGTAGACAATATCTGCCACCGGCGTGCAATGTAAAATATATATAACCCGCCAGTAACTTATTTGTAGTCGGAATGATTCGATATTCGAGAAAAGTTCATTATTGGGTCTAAATTATAGCCTAAGGTAAGAAAATTTTTGTGTTAAATAGTTGCTCCAATGTTGTCTTCATCGTATGATGGCAACGGATGAGCTTCCCTCCGGAACAGAAAAATTCATGCCAGGCGGCATCAGACATTACAGAGATGGTTTGAGACCATATGGTCAATTTAGCATAATGCGTTTAAAGTCACAACGGTCCATTACAATAATTCATGTGCAACTTTTACAATCGCAAATGATGTATTACCTGAATATAAATAGTAGGTATTCCATATCTCAGTTAAGTAGTGATTTCTTAAATGATATTGAACAAATATCTATTGATTTATTAACAAATATAATATCTTAACAAATATTATACAGCATCAAGCATAGCTAAATTATAGATTGAATTTTAAATATTATAACAGAAATAATGGATATACAGGGTCTATCACGAAAACTTAAAAACCATTGAAAAACGATGTTTTTACATTATATATAATATAAATTTAAGGAAATATTCTGTTTCCACAAGCGTTTAAAGTATCTCTTTGTGATACTTCAATTTGAAATTATATAAGACACAAAAACGGCGAAGTAGATACAAATGACCGCCAGTTTGATAATTGCCACAATCGTATAGTATAACAAATATCTATATACTGAGATATAAAAACAGAACGCAAACAAGTCATCCCGTCTAAAACTATCGATGTCGGATTAATCCTACAAGAGATTCAATATATTTTAGTTGCTACAACTTATACAGCAAATGTCACAGCAGTTATTATTTCAGGCAACGGTAAAAATTTACAATCACATGGTGAATTCGTATTTTCTCTATCTTTAACTTTCGCTTTATCAAAATTTAAACCCGCTACACTTTATATTAATGAAATCAATATTATAATCGACGTAGAATTGGTTTCTATAAACACATAAGCCAGACAAATATATGTTTGGCGCTTGATATTGCATAGGTGCCTTTCCTGTGAAAATCAACTACCTACTTAAATTTGTTAGAAGGGTGAGTGGAGTATAGATTTTATAGCAAGGTAAAGAGCATTACATTTTCTTTAAAGATTTAGCATATCCCGCCTGCGTACACTATAAAAACGTACGTATACTGAAAGAACACTGCAGCCAAAACGAAAATGTAACTTCGACCGCCAAAGTAGGTACATAATGCTCAGCAATTCGGAAACTCTGTAATACAATTATCGTCAGGCAAGATTTGCTTTTGCTATTTAACGTACGTCTGATTCGCTACACGACAAAGACAAGCGTGCTTAAAGTTGAAAGAAATTGCCTGAAATGAACAACGGTATTGGTGGAATTTTTTAATTTTGCATATTTTGTTCAGACATTGTAAACTCGGTATATTTGACACGGTGATTAATTTTATTAAATTACAGGAAACAAGAACATTATAGTTTACTTGCGGTGGCACAAATTTAAGACGTCTGTCGTATACCACATTTCATTAGTTGGCGGACTTCAGCGGTTGTACTGATGCCACAATGCCTAGTCTGACCGAAGTCGAAATCAATGTCATAACCTGACGGCTCTGACAAAATCCATTAGATAAAATTATCTTAAATACACATATATACAATTACGCATATTTTCATACGTTATTTTATAAAATAAATTATTTATTTATTTATATATTTATATATTTATAATAATTATGTATTTATTTATATAATATTCATATATAATAAATACATAATCCAGAATCATTGATGCAGAAATAAAAAATAATTTAAGTATTTATAGCGAAATAGCTGAGGAAAACATAAGGTTTAGATGGTCTGTTAATATTTAGTTGGGCAAACTTACAAATGTGAAGGTTTTAAATAAATACTAATAGCAATTAAACATAAACTTTGACATTTTAAAGTGTATATGTTTCTATTTTCATATTACACATTCGCCAAGACCTATTTACACAATACAAAATTATTTATGTATGAATTTAAAATATTAATAAGTAAAAAATATACATAACATAAATATATAAATAATATTATGTTATTAGCGGATATTAGTAAATAAATATAGATAATAATGATTTTATGAATTAAAAAAATTTCCGTACAATAGCTGCATCAACTTTCTATCGCAGATTCTTGTAGAATAGATACATAATTGCAAACCACAAACCAGAAGAGACGAACATCGTTTAAGCTGAGGCAGATTGTACCATTTTGAGGTTGCAGCCACTCTAGACTGAGGACTTCACTACCTCACTGAAGCGTCTCAGCCTCACCGAGCAACCTTCAAATAATATTAAAGATCATGGTGTAAAAATACATGAAATGCGATTAAATTTTTTAACCATATTGTGACTGTTGATGAAGCATTTTATACACGCCTTAAGTGACATCGCGGACCCCTTCTAAATACTAGTAGGTTTTCGGCGCTGTGAAGGTCCTATTTTGAACGTTTTACTGTTCGTTTTGATACAGGAATTACCAGTATGTTACTTCCTCACTCGCATGTGTTATCGGAAAACAGGAGAACAATCAACGTTATTCCACCTACGACTTATTTTACAGCACCGGTCTACCAAAAGACGTCTTCGAATAACTTCAATTAAGTTTAGTATCCATAGCTTTGCATCTGCACTGATTCAATCAAAGTATAATGAGTTGATTAAAGTGGTCATTTTATCAAAACGATCGGCTAAAATGTTGCCATATCGTTGTGTATAAGAAACTCTGATAGCCAAGTAATTCTCATAATATCCACTGGCTTCGGTAGTTAACACTACAGTTTCGTCAGAATGAAGACAATTGTGAAACTGTCGTTGTAATACCATCACATGCGCAGCAGGATAATGATGCACTAATTTTGCTATTTTGAAAACATGTTGTTGACACATCTTGTTATAACTGCCATACGGTTTTACGCCTAGCCAAGGCAACATATTTAGACATGAAACGAGGATAGAAAATTGACTGGTAATTTAAGTAATAAATTATTATAAAAATTTAAAAACTAATTTTTGTAATTTTGTAAAAACATTTCGAAATAACGTTTCCTATTGAATATCTAATGAACACAAAACTTATATTGTAAAACTTAAAATAATTAAGCAAAGTATCAATTCGGCTTGATAGAAGTTGTCCGAACAATATGTTTCATCGCGACGAAGACCGCCACTTTGAAAGCAAACCTTAAGTGCAAGCCTATTAGATAGGTTTATTTGAAAATTTCAAAGAAAGTTTCTGTCGCAATAGCGCTAATATAAACGCGTTTTGTTTCAAGATAGTAATATCTTAGTTTTTAAAAGTAATTAAGGGTATCTGTTATAGATTGAAATTGAAAAAAAACATTACATATTACGCCTGAAATGTTTTCTATTTTTCACCACTTCGCGTGACAGTTCAATTCTCCAAAGATTTATAATCAAATTAGCATTATTATGTTATTTATATATAAATTATAAATATATTATTATATTTATAAATAATAGATACTAACGTTTATCTGCGTATTTTTATAAACACGGGTTCAAGAATAACGGAAAATTAAATAGCAGGAGAAACTTAATTATTTTTTATGTACAATATTTTTGTTGCAGCCGTCCAATAGTGACACTGTTTTCACCTTTGCAAGACTATGTCTTGTGCGCTTAATGTATACACCGTCATACTGCACTAATAATATAATATTTCACAAATTTGAATACCTAGATTTTACTATCAATCGAAAGTGAAGTGTGAATAATGGTTTCAAATTTGTCCGTTCACACTTTAGTGCTGCTGTAAATTTTTGCCGATGAAAAAAATGAATATACGATTTCGATTTGAAATCGTGCTAAAGTTTACCAAGTAATAGTTGTAGCACAGCCATCGTGCGTTAAGTGATTTGTACGCACGGTTGTGACGAGTTAAGACGAGTGCGTCAGCACGAGTTTGAACGAGTTAAACAACACAACCGTGCGTACAAATCACTAGACGCACGCCCGGCTGTGCTACAACTGGCTTGTAATACAGCTAATTTAACTAAACGTGCGTTAAGTCATTTTGATGCACGGCTTTAATTATATAAGCTGTGTTACAAGTTTACAATATTCAACAATATAAAATTGAATTTAGTTTCCGACGGGATAACTTACAATAGTGGAGTTAAGACTTGGGGTAAATATGAATGGACAAATTTGATACATGTTCCCAACAACAACCATGACTGATTAATAGACTCTGTTAGGATTTATAAAACATTCTGTTATCATTACAGTATCGATGTGTATTAATGCTTAAGCTTGTAGTACACAGCCATACTGCACTTATACACGGAGAACTTCGCGATGCCATTCCAATTTAGCTGTATTCCGCAGGGACTCCAGTAAATCTACGTATATACTTCTTTTTAGATATATGGTTGTCAGGTTATTACGGGAGAGCCATCGGGCTTCTCAGCAAGGCTATTTCCAATAGTTACTTTCAAATTTGAGTGGACTTTGCTAGATCCCACTTGTTTTTCAGTCGGAGTGAGCGATATACGACAAAATTTATAGTGCAATGCCTGCGAAGCCTTTGTACTACTATGTCATACTACTTGGCATAGGTGCTCGAGGTACGTAGCGGGAGGATTGTTAGCCAAAGGTAAGCGGGAGGATTGTTAGCCAAAGGGGCTGGTAAATGATCGGAATTTTTATCAAGTCACACCGACTTTGTTAAATTTCATCTATGTTCCCCCTATTCGTGCTAAAATTCTCCCTAATTTTAGGCTATTTATGCTAATTTATATCGAATTTCTCGCAAGCTTAACCGAATTTTCCAAAAATTTACGAGTGGCTGCGGCGGAAGGCAGTGGGGGGCTGAGCCTTCAGAAGGAGGGAGATGTTGAAGCGGGGTTGAGGACGGGTTATGTGCCTACCCCTCTCTAACTATGTTGCTTGTGAGAAGATATAAATGTCGTCGCGATAATGTAAACATTGAAATTTCCGCCCCGTTTTAGGGTAGCTTATTGTAATTGTATCCACAGTAGCTTGCTAAACGTGAAAGAAACTGGGCCCATAAAGGTTCCCTTTATCAAATTTCACTTGAAAATTGTAAGTCGACGCAGTCTCAACAGTGTGAGGTGATAACGGTAAACTTTCGGCATGATGTGGGTTAGCGTTCGCTCCAATAGAAGTTGTGACATATGCAAATGCTTGTACAGGGAAACGTTAAACGCGCCGCAGAGACATTTAGCGACATTTTGATTTGTAAGATTTCGCGAACGACAAGTTAAGCAATGTAAGTCTTTAAAAACACCTACTCAAGCTACTCTTTACCTAATTATTATCGGCATTATGTGCTGGATGGAGGATTAACCTGCTCGGCGATTCGTTGCTTTCCGTATGCTGCGATTAGGTTTTGCAACTGTGTTTTCTCAAGTTATGCGGCGTTCACGTAATAATGTCCCCACTGCTTGGAACTTTCGTCCCCCCGTAGTCACGACTCTACCGTATAGACAATCAGTGTGGCACCCATACTGTAAATAAATTGCCGAGGGTGTATGACACACCCTTAGCTACTAGATTTTTTCTTGACAGTGTCGTACACACCCTTAGCTACCCATTTGGCTGGAATTAACTATAACGGTCACAGTCTGTAGCTAATGCGGTTTAATAGTCAACTATCCTGGGCATTTTTTCTAAATTCTCGATATTTGCATCTAGCCCATATGAACATTGTTCCAATAATTCCGAACACTGTCAATAAAACTGCCAGAAGAGACGGTATTTAACACTGTCGAGAAGTGGTAATACGCGTAACTAGCTACCTTCGAAAAAAATTATTAAAAACATGGGGTGTCTAAGACGCCCTGTTGTCAACAGTATGCCTGACACTTTGTGGTGTACATAGGTTCCAAACGTTGGGGACATTATAACGTGAACGCCGCATTAATGCTAAATGCAAATAAATATAATTGTCGAAAAATATATACTCCTCACAATTTCAAAAAATTGTAGCATCTGCGCCATTCAATAACAATGCATTTGATCGTATGGAGTAGCAACTGTCAAAACTGCCGTAACAAATACTAGTGCAACTGCGACCTACTGTGCATATTATTAGAGTCAAATTAAATAATAAAAAATTTTGTAAGAACTGATAAGACAAGGAAAATTATATTGTGAAAAAAATTTTTTCCAATGATTCTCCACCTTTATCGATACCGATTTCAATGAGTCAAAAACTGGAAATTCTACTTAGTTTTACAGAAATACAATAAAATCCAAATCTAAAAAAAATTGATTATTGATGTGCCAATAAATTTACAAAATTAGAGCTGAAAAAGTTTCAACATACGAATTTGTTTGAAATTTATAATGAAAAATTTGAAGAATTTATCTCCAGCAGAGAAATGCATTTGTCGGTGATGTGATTATACGGTGTTGTGTTTGTGTGAACGAAAAGTTCCGCGATTACGAAATTCAGTGACAAAATATTTATCTCCTCAATAAATCATATATTAGAAATGTAATCTACATCCGCAAAATTTATACTGAAGATTCGATTCTACAATTTCTTAAATACTGAGACACCAATGCATTTCTTAAAAAGATGTCGAAAATGTATTCCAAAAGAAACCCTTGGAAACTCAACGTGAGTAAAAATTAAATTAGCAGATAGGCAAAAATGTGCTAAAATTTACTAAAATTAAATTTCAAGCATTTTCTAATTTTATGCTTCTGAAATTTACAATCTCGAATTCAGGAAATAGAAACTGTGGCAAAATTTCGAGGAAAATTTGTACATGTTATAGACGCAGGCAGAAATAATGTTATAAAATTGTAATTTATAATACGGAAATTCTATATACCAAATATAATAGTAACGAACATACAATTCTAATTTATTTATTAATTCAGAACAATTAACCCATATTTGTCGATATGGGGTTATCCTTGTCACGGTTGACCCGCACTAAACCATAGTAACCTCGCGCACCCTCACCTCCTTCCCATCTCCAACTTCCCCCATACATTCGCGTACCCAATGTGTACGTGAAAATTTTAGAAAATTGGCAAAAATTGCGGAAAATTCTGAACAAAATTGACACAAACCGGTAAAATGTGAGAAAATTTATAAAAATTAGAAAATGAAACAAATTGTAGAAAATATTACCAAAATCGCGGAAAACAAGAGTTCCTAAAACTTGCAAAGCACTCCCCAGATTCTTCGGCGGAAACATACAGCCCCCCGAACCGACGGGCCTTAGACACTTATGCTATGCAGATGCGCTTAAATCCTAGAAGTTGTAGTGATTCCAGCTCCTTCCGTTCAATGTCGATATCGAATTATTTAAAATGTACAAAAACTACTCTATGTAATGGCCAATTAAACTTGGTGTTAGGTAAATCGCCATATCTGATTGGCATACATGCCTATAGAGAATGGTGGGTTATACCGCATTGGACTGGGTCCTCTCCCCCCGGACCATTCTACACCCCTATCGTCCCGCCCTTGGCCATCCGGACCATCAAACGTGGTCGAAGGCCACCCCAGGACTGGGCGACCCTTTAGGGACATCGAATGAGCATGTATGTCATATTGAACATGATAACCTTGAGGAGCCTAAGTTTAATGCTTGCCATGCCGTTCTCGATATACTGAGCCGAAGCCTTAGCTTTAGAGTAAAGCTTAGGTCCTTATAAACTTTATAAATATAAAATATTCTATATCTGTGGTACATCCTACACACTGGTATTAACACACAGTAATAGTGAATTATGGCACATATCAACATAGCACGCAGAGGTTCCAATCAAGTCGTTTTTGCTGCAACTATCATATTAAATAAACTTGAGACAGGTGGCTGGAACTCTGCTATGATAAAAATGAGAACTGTATGAAAAGTTTAAGTTCAACATGTTGACAGATGTATAAATAAACTATGTTAAAATAACAATTTTCCAGTATATTGCTTTTAAACATGTTTAAAACAAACGGTATACATATCGCTTAAGCATGTACATATGTATGTGCAATGTGGACAACCATATACATGTATATAAAGTATGTTGGCCAATTATATGTGTGTGATTGTGCACATTTTTTCAGTGCGCTAAATATGTAGTAATAAAAAGAAAACGCAGAAATTTTAAACTGAAAGTGTAAAAGTCGTCTGCAATATGTATGCATAAAACTATGCGGGTTTTAAAGCCAATCTGAACTAGATAAATATTTTTATGATAACATTTTAATTTCAGTGTAGTTAGTTAGTTAGTTGTATAAGCTAGAAGTGAAAATAAAATTGCAGCCCCGTTAAAAATTTATTACCACGATAGCAACAACAGTAACTGCAAAAAAAATGTATTAAGAAATCACATGCATGCCGATTAGCCGAAAGGTCAGCGCAACGAATTTTGCAGCTCTTTCGATCAAAGCGCGTTAGGCGGCTTGGTTTGATACTAATTATTCTAAAATTCTACTATTATTTGAGCCCATAAAACTAAAAATACTAATCCGTATTGTGTAGTAGCTTGTTTAGCAGCCGTTGTGCTTTTCAACCGTTTCTCATCCAACAGCTTTGGCGGTTTGCGCAAGTCAACGACGACGTTTTAGTTTTATAGCACTACACTGTACTGTGTGAAGAACAACGGGTGAAGCCATGCTAATAGCGAAAAACATGCATAACTCGCAAAGCATACTCGCTGCTTTTACACAGCGTGACGCCATCATTTTACAAATTGGTGTAACTAGCATGTCACCATCTGTAAATTGGCAACGTAGAATTAAGGTTCTGAAGAATTCGCCTTCAATCTCTATGCGTCAAGACGACTTTGAAAAACTTTGCGACGCCGCATCGTTGCGTTGGGAAAATATTCTGTTTCAATTATTCACATTTTGCGAGTTTAATAGTCTTTCCTTTTCGTGCAAGAAACGCGTCCAGCAATTGCAAACCAAAATTTATTGGGCCATTTTTGGTATTAGACATTTTATGACACCTCGAGCTACAATATATTTCAGATGCTGAACTTTAAGGCGTGTTCACACGCTCAAACATTTTGCTCAAATTTTTATTAAAATTTGAGCTCAAATTTTGATCAAATTTTGATCAAAGTTTGAAAGCATGTTTGTTGCATTTTTGGTAAGTTTGAATGTATGAACACTGTTCAAACTTTTAAAGGATATTCCTGTAGCCAACCACCGACACGATTCATTACTTGAAAAAGTTTGAGCTCAAATTTTGTTCTCAAAGTTTGAAATATCGCAATTTTTTCTTAAAAATTACCGTCAAATTTTGATCAAAATTTGAGCTTGTGAACACGCTTTAAAAATTCGGTCAAAGCATATTTGAGCCAGGTACACAAAATATGCACTATATTCGTACAAAATTTAGATTAACATAATAAATATACACAATTAAACAGAATTCTCAAGATAGTATTCCACAACTTACAACCTTTTAGCTAAGCATAAATTATACTTCTGATTGCATTGCACTGATTGCACTTGCTACTCGATTACATGTTATAATTAAAAAGGCTATATAAAACATTAAAAAAAACGTTATAGAATGCATTTAAAACAATTGTATATATATATATATATATATATATGTATATATATAAAACCACGTTTCACTATGAGAGGAGAAATTTTCGAGACTGTCCTGAAATATTAACGCAAACACGAGTTGTAATATTTATCAAAGTCAACCCTTTTTTGCCATAGAAATAAGAAATAAAATATAAATTTACTCAACGCATCAACTATTTTCTTCACTGTATTAAAACCATACCACAACTGTTATATATATTTCTAGGAAATAATAATCAAATGGTTTTTTTGTTGGTGAACTTGTGTTACATTATTATTTTTGATGTACGCTCACCTGATTTAAACTTAATTTAAATTTATAAGTACCAATAAAAATAGTATATAACGATTATTTTCCGAAAAAAAAACTATATCAGGTGATTTTAGCCCTTGAAATTCTTGTTTCGGAAGATAATTTTTGTATTATCTTTTGGAAACAATTTAAAATTAGAAAAAAATTATTAATGGAAATGATCACATATTGTGAACAAATTATTGTGCATCATTTACAATAAGAAACGAGTGTAGAATTGTCAAAATAAGTCACAGGTCGGAGCGAGGTCGTCCGACATACCGACATATGCTGAGGCACAACATGGTGGCGTCAATAATTTGGATATACCTTTGCGTTTTCGAGAACAGGGATTGAACAAGTCTGCACAGGAATTTCAAGCTATAACATCAGCCCGAATTTTGCTGTTTTATTGCCTGTAACTTTGTTGCAGATGGATCCATCTGTGAGACATTTCTAGAGCACATGGGACATTAGGTCATATGTGTCCATATGGGGTGAGGAATTTCTCTAATTAGTTATTTTTAAAACATTTGTTGAAAACATACTTAAACTGCGTTGTCGTTTTTCGTATAGCTGAAAACAAACATAATTTTAAACCTTGTCTATATGTCTGTGTGCATCCAAAGTAAAATCCAGCGGTTACAACAGTTTTATATTTCCAATGATTGTACGCTTGAAAGGTTTCATTCAGCTGAACTGAAGCTAGATAGTTTTAGCACGGATAGTTATATCATTAAGCATCTTATGATGCAATGTCATTGATTTTACTGTGATGGAAGGTTACTTTATAGCTTCTTGATGTGATCGTTCACGGATTAAATTAGAAAATAAATTATTTAGTAGAGCACAGTCATAATCTTTTATTTGCGACACCAACCTGGCAAACAGTAAAAGACTCTCAGCTTCAGTCGAAAGCCGATAAGCTGCTTTTGAACCTATTTTTTATATTTAATCGGGGCTGTAAAGATTTGACAGTAGACATTTGGGCATTAAAATGCTTGATATATCAAAAAGCAATCACATTTAGCTCAGTACATGGCCTGGATGCGGCAGTATAGGCATACATTTCCAATTTATATAAAATTTGCGTTACTTTACTAGCGGCAGCGGGTTATATTTCAATAAAATATATACTTAAACTGTTGTACTCATTAAGATTACATTATATTGACATCGTCCAAGTGCGAGCGAATAATACAGGTATTAACAACCCAATAATGCGGGATTCACGTTATAATGTCCCCACCACTTGGAACTTATGTACCCCACACAGTGGCAGGCAAACCCTAGACTACAGGGTGTCTTAGACACCCCTGTGTTTTTAAATAAAGTTTCAAATAAATTTCAAACAAAGCTAGCTAATAGTAGGCTTATTTCAGACGATGTCAATGAACAGTTTTTCGTTTTGCTGAGGGTTTCCGCCACCTCGTGGGGTTATTTCACATAGGGCCTACAGGATACCCTAGAAACACCGCATTGGCAAGCATAAAACACCGAAACACTACATTGCCAAAATGATGTATCGAGGGGTGTGCCCGACACCCTCATATTTTGTTATATGGTGTGGGTGTCACTGTCACCGTCTTTACGGTATGGTCTACGCTACAGGGGGACAAAAGTTCAACTGTTGGGGACATTATAACGTGAATCCCGCATAAGCTGTAGCAGTAATATATAAACGAATTTTGAATCTTACGAAGTCACGGAAACACTGCTTCTATGCATATTGCCAAGTGTCTGATAAGCAAAATTGTTCCGCAGAATCGATGTACCTGCAAATGCAAAATATGGTATGTCTTTAATACCTTCAAATAAAAAAGTGGGAGACCTAGGTGTACTGCTGTAATAACTTTTCATCAACCCATTTATAAATCGTTCAAATGAGATTTATTATAACATAAAATGTCCATCATCACAAAATATTCGGATATTAAATTAGAATTCTTTATGCAAAATCATTAAGTATACAAATTGGAAGTGCAAATTATAGCGTACTAAGTTGTACCTATGATAAATTCTAGTTCAGGATCCATGTCCCATTTAAATGAAGGTTTCATTTTAATTCTTGCATAAATTTTGTACAATGAGTATGCGTAATATATTTCAAGTCTTTTGGTGCTATTTTTGTCAAAAAAAAATTAAAAAAACGGGCAGCTGGCATCTTAAAGGAGAGGATATACACTTATATTAAAGGTAGTGAGTTATGGCTACTGCATTCTTCTAAGATAAGTGAGTGATGCATCAATATGCAACAATTACAGAGGCATATTGCTTCTATAGACTGCACGGCAGCCCTAGAAGTGGTCATCCACAATAGATTAAAAAGGCAGCTGACAGATCACATTTGGATTTTAAAATAGTGCCAACTATCGACATGCATTTCAAACTAGGACTATTTTATTTCCACAGCTGTAAACTTAGAAAACGATTCAAGGGTTTGACTTAAATGTTTCTGTTTTGTGTGTTTAGAGCATGGCGTGTTCATGCATATGTATTTGTCTCTTACGCAGATGTGGCGATCCCTAAAAATAGCGATGGGGATGAGCATTATTTTTCTTTAGTTCTTATCTCCGAATCTTGATTTCTGGGGGGCATGCAACCTCTCACCCCCCCCCCCCGAAATCGGCGCCCATCCTCTTACGCCACTCTCGCAAGAGTCCCTGTTAACCTTACCTAAATCATCCAAAACGGCTATTGATGATATATTAACATATACGATACATAATTTAACTAAATAAAGCAGGTGGATATATTTGGCTGAAAACTCACAAGGGATGTGACAGTTGAAGTAGAATACATAACTACATTACTTTAATGATATTTTTGAGGAGTAACGGGATCAAAACACATTTTTTGGCTGAATTCTCATTAAAACTTCGATTTTTTATGCGTAAAGTTCTGTGAGTTAACCAATTTATTTCGAAATTACACAACGCATGCCACATGGGATACAACTACAACTGGAAATATTTCCACATTACCTATTTCGGAGGCGTTATGGGATTAAAAGCAATAGGTTGGACCAAAAATTCAATGTTTTGCTGTTGTCATGTCTGTGTCTAACTATTCACAGGCTCCAGAAACTGGGTACTTCGCGGGGACCGTTGGATTTCCACTGTTTAAGAAACCTTTTAAGACATGTCCCATACAAAATGTTTAGTTATTCTATTATAAAATGTTTGTATAACTGATTATGCAGTTTCATAGAGGTCGGTAATCTTGAGTTGAACCATTTCAAAAAATTTATTTTATATTTCAAAATTACCACAGCAAAATTATTTAGTGCTGACTTATTCTTATGGCCTGGAAGTTGTCGCATTTTAACTTTAGCCTGGTACGAAATAGGCACCCCTCGTTCCTGCCCCTCTTGCAAAATTTCGAAAAATATATTTGTAATTCCAATTAAAAGAAAAAATTTCCAATTTAGATTAAACAAGGCAAAGGTGAAATTTAAAATATATATGCTCCGGCTAAAATATATATATGCTCCTGCTAATATATACATATGCTCCTACTAGAATATATATATGCTCCTGCTCTTTTATCACCTTACTTGATTATTTAAAATATTTTTAATTTATGTACGCATAATCGATCAAAAATTCAAAGAAATGTATAAAAAGAGTTAACGGTTGTTATTACTTAGGGTAAACTCCTCGCTAAATAAACGCAGTTTAGTATGTATCATAGCATAATATCAAAATGGAATTGCTTATAGGTGTCGATATGGGGCATGGTGTTAGGGTTACCGCTCCTAATCGTAACACCCCAAGTCAAATATACCTTTCTGAAAGCTCCAAATCTCTAAGGGTAGGACCCCTGTAGCCAAATATCCAAAGTCCCTGAAGGCTTTGCATTCTACCTCCACTCCAAGTATCCACCCCCGCCCATGCCGAATGCTTTAGAAAAACAGTAAAAATACGTAACAACAGGTGAAAATTAGCAAAAATTGAGGTAAAATTCTCAAAAAAATTATGGGAAATTAACAAAAATTTACTACAAATTGGCAAAACTGGGCAAAATTTTTGCAAAATTCTGAAAAATTTTAGTTCCAAAAAATTTCAATATTTAAATCCTACGCACCCCTCCCCCGCACCCCGAGGACCACTCATAAGCGTTGGACACACATGAATTAGATGCTTCCATTTCACCTAAAATATACTGTGTGTTCGTTCATATCTGAAGCCACTTATTTCATGCGGTTCTATGTTAAGTTGTCGTGAGCAGTTTTGCACATTGTTCTACTTCTGCGAGTTTTGTCTTACTGTTTTCTTACTAAATGTTTTGTTTCGCCGGTATGACTAGTGTGCTAAGCTTTTGAGCCAGGTCTCATCGAAACATCCAGCTGCGAATTCAAAAACATATAATGTGTTCGTAAACTATTCTTGCAAGTACGTCGCCATTTTTAGATGTCTAAGTGCTCATAGCTCAAACTCCAAGGCCACGTAGCTTTCTAGGATTTGTTTTACTTTAATAAATGTTTTGCTGTGTTCATTTTGCAAGTTTTATGCCACATATTAGATTGTCTTTCGAAGATGTTTCGCTTAATATGTCATGTTTTTAGAACTGGCAACGACGGTTTTTTCGCTATAAGTGTTGTTCCCGCTGGTAAATGCACACGAGGGCGTAGATGATAAATGAGACCGCTAGCTGATCGGGTTTTGTGACGCTGTGCCGCTTAGGAAGGTATGTAGTAGGCTAAGAACCAAATAACTTGTTTTGTGCATGATGAGTCGAAACATTTCGCTTGATAAAGAATAAAGAATAGGCACGATCGTGTTCGTGGAAACTGAAAGTGCCGAAGCTGCAACCCAAAATACGGTTGGTATCAGGTTTTTTGTGCCATCTAGAACGCAACTGCGAATAACAGTCGTGGTTGGCAATGACCACGTCAGCACGCACGCCATGTTTTCATTATATAGCGCAAAGGCAAAATAATATTTCTATTCCAATATTTATAGGAGAAGGTTCGTGCTTGTTTCAGAATGTTTTTTTGTTTCGTTTTAACATATATATTCCATCAGTTCATTTATTTGTTTATATATTTATTTGTACGAATTTTTCGGTTAAGTTAGTTTTGGAAATATATTTGCCTTTTTAAAGATTGTAAGTTTGAATTGTATGTCGTAAAGTTGTCAGTGGAGACTAAAAACGATGTCTTATCCGTAGTAGTATTTCGAAATAGCTAAGGTCACCTCAACTACATTACGTATTTGTACTAGCTCTTTCTGAGGCGATATAGAAACTTCAATATACTGTATATATACTAGTTTTTAATTACGTAAATTGTCCGAAAACGGTCAAGGCGTTATTTCGATTGTAACAAGCACCCGAAATAATATGTGTCAAATTTATTACCACGTAGGTAGTACGGCGTTGTATCATTTAAGATTACATAGCTAGTGCAAATAATTCACGATGTAGTTTTTATTCGTCATAACTCAGTAATGAATGGTCAGATCTGCTTAACTCAGCAATGAATGGCTCAAAATTTTTACTCTTGATGTGATCCAATGATTTCAGTGTAGTCACCAACCTTTTAATCTACACTTAATCTTATTTCTACTGTAAATTATTCTTTTCGACCATTTTGCGTTATTCAAGCTTTATATTATTTGCAGCAAGAGCATGTGTGCAACCGATAAACCAATTTTACTGAAGCGACCTTAAGTACAATGCTACCTAGGTTATTCATGTTCGCGACCCTACATTTGACAGCACGAGCTGCTGTTCGTGAACATGAACTGTTGAATCATTAGAAATTCAGATCTGTTAACAGTTCGATTCAGGAATTTCGTTACCACGTGTACCAAATTAGCGCTAAGGCGAAATGTTTAATTTGTGATATCATCAGAAACTTGAGAACATTGTCTAGTGTCATTTTCAATATTTTGCCAATGGTCCCGGTCTTCTAGTTTTAAGGCAAAGGTGAACTTGAACGAATTTCAACTCATTTCCGGTAACTCACGTATCGTTTACCAGAGCTGATATTAAATTTCTACTCATGCTATAGTTGTCGGATACTGCTAGTACCTTTCACTAAAATCCATCAATAAATTAATATACATCCGTGATACCATGCGCTGAAACCTGTAATAACCGGGTTGCAGAACACAGCTGAGCTCTAAAGTTCGAGCTTTAGGCACATATTTGAAAAGTGATCCTGTTTGATATTTTTGAGATACTGAACCTGTCTCAAGGTTCCAAATAGAAGCCGACAAGGTGTATAGCGATGACCTTTGTTATTCCTTAAAATAAATTAGAAGTTAAGAACCAGCAGCTAAGATTGTGTTTTCATCAATTATTCCTGCTGGAAATAATGCGGCGTTCACGTTATAATGTCCCTTACGTTGGAACCTATGTACACCACACAGTGTGAGGCACACTGAAGACAACATGGTCTTAGACATCCCATGATCTGTATAAATTTTTTCAAAGGTAGCCAGCTAGGTATATTGCCACATCTTGATAATGTGAAGCATATTGTGTCTTCTTGCAGTTTTATTGACAGTGTGTGACATTTCATCAACGTTCATATTGCCTAGATACAAATATCGCGAATTTAAGAAAAAAGTACACAGCACAGTTGATTAATAAAACGCATTAGCTAGAGAGGGTGTACGTTATAGTTAATTCGCGTCAAATTTGTAGCTAAACCGTCTCAAACCCTCACTATTGAGTTACAGTATAGGTGTCACCCAGACTATCTATACGGTATGGTCGCGACTACAGGGAGACGAAATGTTCTAAACAGTGGCGACATTATAACGTGAACGCCGCACAACACATAATTAAAATAAAGTAATCCATATATTGAAAGTTGCTTACTACTCATTTTTTTCGAGCCCATGACAGACAACATCCGTATAATTTTGACATTATTGTATTCTTAGCCAATCTTAGCACTCAATTATTAGACAGTATGTTAAGAAATATCTGTGCTATTCACAGGAATTAAAATAGTTACCACAACCTTTGTGGCTGCTGAATATAATAGCCTTCGATCAAAAAGCAACCACATTGCAAATGACTACAGTGCTCCAATTCACGCAAATGAATTCTAAATTTAAGTACTTTTGTAAGAATATATGCATAAACAGACTCGATCATATAGAAGCCTTAGTACCATGATATAAATGTACCCAGCTGTGCATACGATAATACAGGGTATTTCGTGGCGTTAGCCATATAATTTCGTGGTTAATTATGCATTGAGCGACACATTTTTCTTTTGCGGCGGTAGTTGAGAGTTCGACAGTTCCTGACGCTATGCATGTGAAATTAGTACAATTCCACGAAACAAAAATAGTTATAAAAATTGTATACCTTTCCTGCCAGCTAAATCAGATCATCTTTAGTTGTTATTGCCCAACCAATATCGTAAATTATTAAAAAATGTTAACATTTGGTGATTTTCGAACTTTCCTGCTGAAGGGATGGATGGCCTGTTCAGCAAATACATCTCTAAATTGTTATAATGTTCGTAGAAAGTCACATAAAAATCTACTAACTCTGTTTCCATTTGGTCTATTTTAGTAAATGTCGAACAAAGTGCATTCAATTTTATACAATATGTTTGTCTTTCACTTGAGTAAAAAATTTATCGACCAATAGCCTAAATTTTGAATATCGCTAATACATTCAGCAGGGCTGAGATTTTGGTGTCTGAGTATTTTAAAGGTTCCCTAAACACCATACCACAAGTATGCTACAGTAATGGCTAACAAACAGCGATATTTAAAAAAATTGCTGGCATTGTACTCAAAGTTTGGTTAAATCCTTCTAACTTAAGTGTGATTGTTACGTAGACTAATGCACTTTGAGCAAACAGTTGACCAAAGCCTGAACCAAATCGGGATCTCTTGGCTATTTTACTGGCCACTTTACCCCTTCGTAGCAGCCAGTAGAATCTTAATGCTCATAAGAAAGACAGCAAATAATGACACACTTATACATACGGTATTGCACTCAGATAATTATTGTACAGTTTCTATAATCGTTCGGGGATATTTAATGCAACACAGCTATTGTTTCAGCGATCTTTTCCAATGTCATTTCGGAGCTTAAAGATGATAGGAGACGGCGTAGAAGCAAATGACCGTCTCATCTTCAACGATCACTTTTAGTTCATTATCAACTCATTGTTCTACCAGCAAGTCGGCTATATCAGCGCCTAATTGTAGGGCCTTTATCTGTTAGTTTAGTTTGAATTTTTGAAGTCACTCACATAAAAACAGCTTTATATTTTGGTAAACAAAGACAGCTTTATTTTTCGCTTGCTTAATATCGTGACATTTTGAGTTTAATCACAACCAAACAACTTGTTGTAATCAGCATAAAATGAGCCATTAAATGACGTCCAGCACAACAAATGAATCACAAGGATGGATTTTGTAATTTGGCTGACAGACCAAAACAGAGCGATTTTTTTGGTGTTTTGAGACTTGGTTCAAATTTATTAGGCAAGCATTTGGATTATTTTTATATTTATCTCGTTGCATTTGAAGTCTAGTTTTTAAATATAATATATCAGCTGTCAAACCATGTTGAAACAGGAAGGAACTGCTACATATTTTTTGGTTTTATGTTCAACAGCCAGTTCAAAGTTGTATGTTCAATAGTTAATTCTCAAAACAGCCAATAGCGATCTTACAGTCCCATAGTTGGCCATTCAGTTCAGTTGTAGTTCAACTAATTTTTAGTCCATTATTTTCGCTATTTTCGAAGCTGTCGGGTTACGGAGTACAGACACACATCATTCTCGAACAGCGATCGCCTATATGTTTTATGGAATTTTGTATATATTGTGTGACCTATTACACTTGCGTTCAAATATAAGAGACATCACTTTTCTTATCGCATTAGAATTTTGTTAAAATCTAACTTCCCGAATATGAGTAATGAGTTATATACACCAAGAGGTAGAAAAAATAATTTTCAATCAATCAAACAGGTATGATAAACAATAAGCAGGATATATAAAGTCCAAATGATACAGTAAAGTGGAGTATCAGAAATATAAGAAGCCCCTTATACAAGTGATCAACTATTTCTACTGAAGAACGAAGAAAAAGATCTATTTCAACGCTGTTTAAAATTTCTTTAAATTTATCTGAACTACACGAACACTTTCACGATTTCTCAACTCCTAGCGCTCTGAGTGATTAGTCCGATAGCTACATTTCAACAATTTTTACACTTATCAGTCGAAACCTAAGCCTTTTGACTAACTTGTGTTGATAGTTGTAACTTTTAACCATTCTGTTGTTTTATAGTTAAGGCAGCGATGAAAACCTTTTGGCGGACGAAAAACCGAACATCTTTATTGGTGTTGAAGCACAATAAGTTCTCTAAATATACATGGATGCAATATCAATATATATCTGTATACTTCAACGTGATATCAGCTGGGTTTCTATATATCTAAAACATAAGAATCGATATGGCGGTACAGGGTTACCGCTCAAAGGTTGAAATCTTTAATCTACTCTCCCTGAAGGATCTGCACCCGTGCTCCGGTGCGCGGAAAATTTTACAAAAAATCTAGGGTGAAAACTAGCTAAATTTGAGTAAAATTAGCCAAAAAAAGGGGAACTAAAATATATTTACAAGCTGGCAAAAATTGAGGTAAATTTCAGCAAAGTGGGATCAATTTTGCGTTCCTAGCAAATTCAAAAAAATTACACCTCTCCAGGGGACAATCCCCCAACGACAACTTGCCGCACTAAGCCGACGCAACCTCGATTATGGTTTTGGGCCCAGCCGTGAAATCAGTCAGCCGGTACTTAACGGCTCCAATAATCCTCGGTGTCTGTTTAAAAATTTTCAAGGGCGTAGGCCTACGGCTAACAGCCGGCCGTTAGCAATTTACCTTCAGTCGTTAACGGTCGTGAAGGTCCTTGGCCCGCACTTATGGGCCGTTGATCGGCCGGCTATATTCTATGCGTATACTGTTGTATGCCAAGTGAATTAAATGAGACCATCAGAACATTTTGACGACCGGCGGACGACCGTTTAAGAAATTTCGTGGCCATCTGCGGCATTTCACTTCAAAATCAGCCGATGCCCAACACTGAACCCGAGTATTTTTGGGGGGAGTAACCTCCCCAATTTTCTGCAGGGGTCATAGAGTAATGGATAAAACTCGTTCCTACCCCTCAGTTTTTGTGGGGGCGTTCATTACACGCTCCCCAATTCCTGGCTGGCCGAGGCAAAATCTTATGCCTTAAACCGATATGGCTAGACTATTTTTTGTCGGTATGAAACGTGGAAATGGGTCACATCTCGCATCATACTGATACTGTTGACGTAATGATGTCGAGATGTGTCATAATCTTCTCAAGTAGCTACCATAAGGTCTTACTATTATATATTAAAATGTCCCGCGTAGCGTTGCTAAATTTAATCCGTCGTTCGAGATTGAGGTCGCTTATTTTTTTGGCGAGAACTGTCATGCTCTTCTCAAGTAGCTACCATAAGGTCTTACTATTATACATTAAAATGTCCCGCGTAGTGTTGCTAAATTTAATCCGTCGTTCGAGATTGAGGTCGCTTATTTTTTTGGCGAGAACTGTCATGCTCTTCTCAAGTAGCTACCATAAGATCTTACTATTATACATTAAAATGTCCCGCGTAGTGTTGCTAAATTTAATCCGTCGTTCGAGATTGAGGTCGCTTATTTTTTTGGCGAGAACTGTCATGCTCTTCTCAAGTAGCTACCATAAGGTCTTACTATTATATATTAAAATGTCCCGCGTAGCGTTGCTAAATTTAATCCGTCGTTCGAGATTGAGGTCGCTTATTTTTTTGGCGAGAACTGCCATGCTCTTCTCAAGTAGCTACCATAAGGTTTACTATTATACATTAAAATGTCTCGCGTAGTGTTGCTAAATTTAATCCGTCGTTCGAGATTGAGGTCGCTTATTTTTTTGGCGAGAACTGTCATGCTCTTCTCAAGTAGCTACCATAAGGTTTACTATTATACATTAAAATGTCCCGCGTAGTGTTGCTAAATTTAATCCGTCGTTCGAGATTGAGGTCGCTTATTTTTTGGCGAGAACTGTCATGCTCTTCTCAAGTAGCTACCATAAGGTCTTACTATTATACATTAAAATGTCCCGCGTGGTGTTGCTAAATTTAATCCGTCGTTCGAGATTGAGGTCGCATATTTTTTTGGCGAGAACTGTCATGCTCTTCTCAAGTAGCTACCATAAGGTCTTACTATTATAGATTAAAATGTCCCGCGTAGTGTTGCTAAATTTAATCCGTCGTTCGAGATTGACGTCGCTTATTTTTTTGGCGAGAACTGTCATGCTCTTCTCAAGTAGCTACCATAAGGTCTTACTATTATATGTTAAAATGTCCCGCGTAATGTTGCTAAATTTAATCCGTCGTTCGAGATTGACGTCGCTTATTTTTTTGGCGAGAACTGTCATGCTCTTCTCAAGTAGCTACCATAAGGTCTTACTATTATACATTAAAATGTCCCGCGTAGTGTTGCTAAATTTAATCCGTCGTTCGAGATTGAGGTCGCTTATTTTTTTGGCGAGAACTGTCATGCTCTTCTCAAGTAGCTACCATAAAGTCTTACTATTATATATTAAAATGTCCCGCGTAGCGTTGCTAAATTTAATCCGTCGTTCGAGATTGAGGTCGCTTATTTTTTTGGCGAGAACTGTTATGCTCTTCTCAAGTAGCTACCATAAGGTCTTACTATTATATATTAAAATGTCCCGCGTAGCGTTGCTAAATTTAATCCGTCGTTCGAGATTGAGTTCGCTTATTTTTTTGGCGAGAACTGCCATGCTCTTCTCAAGTAGCTACCATAAGGTTTACTATTATACATTAAAATGTCTCGCGTAGTGTTGCTAAATTTAATCCCGTCGTTCGAGATTGAGGTCGCTTATATTTTGGCGAGAACTATCATGCTCTTCTCAAGTAGCTACCATAAGGTTTACTATTATACATTAAAATGTCCCGCGTAGTGTTGCTAAATTTAATCCGTCGTTCGAGATTGAGGTCGCTTATTTTTTTGGCGAAGACTGTCATGCTCTTCTCAAGTAGCTACCATAAGGTCTTACTATTATACATTAAAATGTCCCGCGTGGTGTTGCTAAATTTAATCCGTCGTTCGAGATTGAGGTCGCATATTTTTTTGGCGAACTTGTCATGCTCTTCTCAAGTAGCCACCATAAGGTTTTACTATTATCAGATTAAAATGTCCCGCGTAGTGTTGCTAAATTTAATCCGTCGTTCGAGATTGACGTCGCTTATTTTTTTGGCGCGAACTGTCATGCTCTTCTCAAGTAGCTACCATAAGGTCTTACTATTATATGTTAAAATGTCCCGCGTAGTGTTGCTAAATTTAATCCGTCGTTCGAGATTGACGTCGCTTATTTTTTTTGCGAGAACTGTCATGCTCTTCTCAAGTAGCTACCAAAAATTCTAACAATTATAAATTAAAATGTCCCGCGTAGTGTTGCTAAATTTAATCCGTCGTTCGAGATTGAGGTCGCTTATTTTTTTGGCGAGAACTGTCATGCTCTTCTCAAGTAGCTACCATAAGGTCTTACTATTATATATTAAAATGTCCCGCGTAGCGTTGCTAAATTTAATCCGTCGTTCGAGATTGAGGTCGCTTATTTTTTTGGCGAGAACTGTCATGCTCTTCTCAAGTAGCTACCATAAGGTCTTACTATTATACATTAAAATGTCCCGCGTAGTGTTGCTAAATTTTATCTGTCGTTCGAGATTGAGGTCGCTTATTTTTTTAGCGAGAACTTCTCGTTCTGTAACTTATTTACTCGCATTCCTTACTGCATCCCAATACTGCCAAACATGCAAGTGCTTTTGTACAGGGGCGGATCCAGAGGAGGGCGGAGGGGGGGGGCGCCCCCCGTCGGGATAGCCAAGGCTCATAATTTTTTGGCACATTTTAAAATTTTTAAAACGGGATCACTGACTGGTCATCAACATATATATCAGGAATGTTATAAGGGTGCGCCCCCCGTCAGAAATTCCTGGATCCGCCACTGCTTTTGTATTATATTTATGATATAAAATACCGGCAAGCTTTTTAGCAGGAAACATATATATTTACTTTAAATCCTAAAGAACTTGTTATTAACTTGTTTCCTAATTCTTACGATAACAATATTTATGCATGAGCAAACTTTAAAATGCGCCACCTAGTACCACCCCCTTCTGCCATTAGCGACCGCATGTTCACTGTGCCGATCGTTCGCCAATGATAAGAAAATATAAAATTGGTGTTTTGAGCAACGCATCCAAAAGGTTAACAAATAAAATACTGGCCTATTCAGATTAGCTCTAAAACATTACCGATAGACCGTTTCACATTTTAACTAAAAAAATTTTATTCTGTTCAAAATACACTGTTTAGTGTTTTGACAGCTATACAGTAGGCACATGTGATGTTTACAAACTACATGTACACTCAAAGTGGGTATTAAGTACCATACGGGTGATTAGTACCACTTTAAATTTGTAACACTGTAGCTAACCATTGGATATATCAGCATGTGACTGGGGTCTTTGAATAACAGTAGAGAATAATGAATAATGTCCGTTAAACTTTAGTACCGCGTAATATGGACATTAGCCTGGTATTGAGGCAAGATAATTAGCTACTTGGACACCGGGTAGTACAATAAGGACCTGCACTGCTAGCCCGTCATACTACAGCTTACTCCTGTGTCGAATTGCTGTTAGGTACTAGCGCGGACAAGATTGCTGTCTCCAAATTAGTTTTGGAATACAAGCTACCGTGAATATCGGGCTTAGATAACTATTTTTCAACTAAGAAGCAGAGGGATTTGCCTCGGGCGTACAATTGGGAAAAGCAAAATGACATAAGTCCACAACTTGTGCATGTTAGCGAAACAAAAATTAATTGATATAATGCTTTCTGAAGATGTACTACCGTGTTCATGTGAAGGACAATCAAATATTAACATCTTATTTTAGTACACTCTTAAAAATTAGTATTGTATATGTTATACATTGCTGTGCCATGCACTATTGGTGTGGTCTGCTTTACATATACATTTATACAGTGCTACAGTTCACACAACTATAATGTATAAATATCAAAGCAATTTTGTATGAAATTTGATGCCGCGATTTTCTTGTTTGTCTCAATTGCCATATTCGTATATATAAAAAATACATTTACAGTTGACTGAAATTTATCGCTTTATAGTATGAAATATGCAACAAAATGTACGAATCAGCGCATATATTTGCATCAAATATAACACATCCATTCTATGAAGTAGTGTAAATAATGTGTGAAACGCAACATAGACAATATATGAATTTGAATGTATATCTGTATGAAAAATAATAAATAAATTGTAAAAATTGATTTATTTGTGTGAAATTCAATATATCCTATGTAAACATATGCATATATAAGCTAATGTTGAAAGTATTAAATGTACAATATTGAATTTATGAATTTTTTAAACATTTGTATGGAAAAATAATGTATGAATGTATCTGCATAATAGGAATTTTGTAGGTAATCATACATTTTTGTATGCAAATCATGTACAATTTATTATACAAATGCTCTATGTAATTTCCTACAAAGTTATGTGTAAGAAATCATGCAATTTAAATGTCTAAATTTATACAAAGGTCATGTAAATATTATAGAATATTCTCTGTTACAATTCATACAAATTATGTACAATGTGTCATACATTTAATGTGGTGAATTCCTGATAACTTATGTCGGCACAATCTACAGTAATGCACAAATTGGCACACAATATATGTAGGAGCTCTTCGCCATACAATTGCTCGTATTTGTTCATGTTTAAGCAATTTGTAGTAAAATAATGTCACACAATAATTGTATCAAATTATGATCGTACAAATTTTAAACGAAAGTGAATTTGGATTACCGTTGATATGATATTCTGTGCGTCTTTCCAGTCTGTCCAACCGCCGAAAAAATCATAGATTGCTACATCGGTAGTTTACTCTAAAGTCACGCTGCAGCAGAGGATTACATGATTTATAGTCGTTATTACATATGGTAAACCCAACTATATATATTATATACGTAGTGATGTGATGCAGTGGTTACACCACAATTCCCACAATCACGAGTCCCTGTGTTCGAGGCTTCCTGTGGACATAATTTTTTGGAAGACTAGGAGCACGTTGCTCCAGGGTACCCACCTGTAAAATGGGTGCGAGCTTGCGCAGAAGGTACTAAAACAGAATTTTCGTGTTGGAATTGGCATCCCTTCATGGCTTGTGCTTCGGCAGATTTGGCTGCAATTGAAACGAAAAATGAGATCACCACCCATACCCGGAGTATAATTGGAGACCTTTAACACATACATATATACATATTTTAACATGATTTATACATATATATATAAACAATCACATTATGGTTCCACAAAAATGACTAGCTATTAGGAGAACGGGTCTCTAGTTAATCTGGGCTTGCCTTCGTTAAATTGTCTAACCTTTCTGATACTAATCAAAGTAAATATGTATATTTCGTTATATATTTATGCACTGTGCTTAAATATAATCAAGCATCAAAACTCTAAACCTGATTCATAAATACAGTTATTGGTATACAACGCTGCATGTATTCTTCGTGTGCAAACCGTGTCCCAATGTATATGTGAATTATATACAAACAAATTGGATGCTTTTTGATCATTGACCATTTTCAGACACCGTGAAATTGTGTATACATTGATAAACAATGCTTCAAGTATTAAAGTAAAAATTGCCTGAATAATATTCGATACTTAAACACGGTCAGCAATGCGTTTCGGTCAACAAATGAATCAGTCTGTTCGTGAGTTAGTTATTATTCCAACAAACTGGTCACTCTCTCTTTGGCGTCCGTTGGTTACGACGATAATTGTTGTGGTTATTGTAGCTACAATTTTGGGAAATCTCAGCATTTATGCAGCATTTGCGTCTATTAAGCTATTTCGAAAATCAATTGGCAATATGTACGTTCTCAGCTTGGCTACAGCAGATTTGCTTATTGGAACCGTGAGTATGACGTTTATGGCTTATTATACGATCACTGGTGCAGAAACATCTGCCGCCGCACAGAAATACAACGAAGTTCCGTTCGAGGAAATGGTATTGAAAAATCCAGGCACAGCGTGTGCAATTTGGCAAACCCTTGACTTTATCGCAAGCTCAGCGTCGATGTACAGCGTGTGTGCCATAGCGCTTGACCGTTGGTTTCATCTTGAAAAACCGCTTCGGGTCTTCAAACGTAGTCGGCGAGTAGTGCACGGGTTTGTCATTCTTATTTGGGCAACGCCCATTGTTATATGGATATCGTGTTATTTATTTTTAAAAGCAAACGATGCTGACCTTAACAACAAACATCTCAGTGCAGATCTTAGAGGATTCGACGAGGCTGTCAAATTTGAATACTGCTATTTTCGCTGGAAATACAGTCTTGCAGTACCGCTACTTTCCGCATGCGTCTTCTACATTCCCGTACTGGTGTTGATTACAGTTTTTGTTCGCATATTGTGTTTAATACGACGTCACGTTAGCTTTTTGGATAAGCACTCGTTCAGCTCGAGCTCGGTGAATACTTCTGCATTTTTTGCCAGCCAAACTGCACTTGCCCAATGCTTTAGGCCAAGGAACGCTATTTGGCGCGCTGCAAGCAAAGTTATAAATAAACGCCGTGGACAAAGTAATAGTACACAAATTATTACCACACAAGTCAAGCTGATCAGTAATCTTAGCCAACTTCGAAGACCAACAGATTTTGAGAACGTGAAGCTGCGTCCACGCGAAAAGATTTCAACTACTGATTTCAGCAGCGGATCTCAGAGTTCAACAAAGCAGAGTCATTTGAATAAAACATTTTTAAAACCAGATCTCAGATATTACTGCCGTGCTCGGCTGCTGGATATCGAGCGTAAAGTATCAGCACCGTCTCAAGCCACACTGCCCGATAGAATAGCTTTAAGCTCACGAAAACCCTCGCATCTTACATCGAAACTTCCGACAATAATTACACATGGTACGGATAGCCCACTTAAGCCAACTACAACTGCAAGAAGAACCTCACTAACTGAAATACCTTCTGCCAATTTTATCATACCACCATCCCATAATTGCCGCAAAAACAGCACGCACAGACCAAAAAGGCAAAGGAGAACAGAAGGGGATGGACTTTTAGAGGTCGGCGAACGACCAGGGATGAGGGAGGTTAGGTTAGACGATGTAGAGGCCTCATCAGCGTCGCCTAGCCCTAGTTCCGTTCTAAATTATAGGTCTTATGATGTAGTGTATGGGTCGGACGGCCGCGCGGGTCCACCCTTGTGTTCGCGTGAGAATTGTGTGTCGTATGAGTGTGTTGACTTGCCTAAGTTAGGTCGCGCTTGTAGCCTTAGCGAATTCTTGGAGGATAATAATGGAAGTGATGTTGATGTAATTGAGTGTTATTTTGAACCGGCGAATTATAATATTGATGGACTTGAGGTGACTTTTCCGACCTCATTGGCAAGGGGTTCCACGGTCATTGGGTCTTTCCTTCATGCTGACCGGGGCCGCCCTGCTCTTGTCACTCGTATCCAAGCGGAGGTAGCGACGGGTTCGCGGCCGATTGCCCCGATGAAGCAGGTATGATCGTTGGGGCTGAAAGTATTGCCCCGGGTCTGCCCAGGTATGGGGATGTAGATGGCAGGGTGGCAAACAAAGACTGTCCATCGCATTGTGAGGGTCCCGTTGCGGCCCCCGTCGTTGAAACGCGCAGCGACGTTACTTGTACTAAGTTAAGTTGTTTCAATGAATCTTGTAGTGATGTCAGTGTGAAGGATAACCCTGAGTGTGTTGAATTGGTTGAACTGAGTGATTCAAAGGAGTCGGTGGAACTTCTATTTGAACGAAGCGGATCCGTAGCGAGCGATGCGAACTAATTAAGCGAAGCGAAAGTGTGTAATCTAAGTCAGGGTAACCCGCGGGAACGCAATGATGGTGGAGATGAACTAGAGGACGAGCCTGAGTACGAAGTAACTGTTGCACCAGACGAACCCGATAATAGTTACAATGAGTGTAGTAATAGCGAGATAGACGAAGAACGCCTGTTGATTGATCAAGAATTCTGGGCGAATTGGGTAGATCCCGATGCCGAATCGTAGAGACGCGAACCCAGCCCTAATGCACAAGAGTGGCATAATGAAGGGGTGTGGGAAGAGCGTCGCGGACTCAACAACGAACTAGCGTGTTCACCATCAGACGACGGCATTGATTAAAGCCTGCGAACCAGTCAATTGTCTATCCGCTCTGAGGAAGGAGATGGTGCAACCGGAGGAAACGATCTGAGTGAAAGCAGCGATAGTGGCAGTATCGCTACGGAAAGTGTGAACGAGATGAGTTTGGATCCACTGGTTGAGAACGTTCAGGGAGATCCTATCGAAGGGCCGCCTTGTATGCGCTGGGTAATTTAGGTAACTCTACTGACACGTTGGTCGACATCTCTAGCGATATCTTGGGACCCGTCGAAGAGGTGCCTAGCATGCCCCTTGGGTAATTCGGGTAACCCACGTGTAAATGGTGTGACCACTGAGGAATCCGTCGAAGGGAGACCAAGTGTGTCCCAGGGTATATCGGAAGAATCAGTGAACTTGGTTAGTGAAGAATCGGACGTGTGCATGGGACAAGAGAACTTGCCTAACTTTGTCCGAGGAGCTAACATCGAACAAGTACATCGACTTGACGAACGACTATTGGACATGTCTGAGCTTTGTCTTCCCAGCAATACTCCAATCGAGCTTGGACAAGTTAGAGCATTGACGGACGAGGAACGAAACGGAATCCTCGGGACTGACACGCTGTTCACTATGTCTGCGGATCATACCGGACCACAGCCTATCAATACCCTCATATCGAGCTGACTGATGATTCGCATAACGAATTAGCGGAAGGACTTATACCAATTAACTTTAGGGCTGTGAGATTAATGCTGAATTCGGACAGCCCTTGACACTGCAACCGCAGGCTCTCTTCTATCGGAGAGTAGCACTCGCAATGGAACAACTCAATATAATCTGAGTCGATTCTTTGAGCTCCGTTTCGAAGTTAGCACTCGAGCCACCTTACAGCGAGACGCTGCCATGTTAAGCAGTACATTAGGTATGGCTTCTCCTATTGGGCACTGCATGACTGGAATGTATCTCAATCCCATAACTCTTGCTTCGTTGGAATCTTTCATGCAACTGGTGGGCCAATGCGTGAATGGCCACACGCTCCAGCAGGTCATTGAGAGAGAATTTGAGACAGAGTTGCGTAGGTATCCGATATGTCGCCAGTGTCTGGAAAGTCATGCGAGGGATTCACGGGACATAGGCTTAAGCTGTTACTTTGTCGGTCAACGCGGAAGGTAAAATTATGACGGTACGTTGAGTACTGCTTGCGCGTCCATCCTCCCGGATGGATACGTTGCACGTCATTGGCCCTACTATGTTGGAATTCAGTCGGTCACAATGCAGAAAGCTTTTCGTGAGGCAAATCTTGAACTCCACAAACTTCTGGGCGAGGCACCCTATTTGATCGAATTCATTTATCAGAACCATGGTACTCACGGGGTTCCGATCAACAGTTTTGTTGACCAAGCGATAGGTAGCATGGAGTTTAGCAATGAAACACACCGGCTTGCTCGATTAGTATTGCTAAGCGCACGTCTACGACTTTTACGCCGCTCCGACATCGCCAACTTGCTTGAAACCGAGGGAGGTACGCCTGTTAGCACGGGAATGGATAGGGATTACTTAATTTTAGAACTATGCTTGTTCCCGTGTGAAGACACCAGCCACCTTGTCCCGAATTTTGAAGACCAACTAGCCACGGCGCTAGCCGCTTATCTTGACTCATCTGAGGAAGAGTCGGAGAACAGCTCCGACAGCGATTCCGTCCTGCAGGAATACTTAGTAGACTCGGGTACTAAAGAGGCTAGAAACGGGAAAACTAAAAAAGAAATCCCTGGAGAAGCTGTGAATAACGAGACCGAAAGGGAATTTAATCGAAACGTGACACGACCCTCTTCACCTGGCCTTAACAACAGCCCCGGACATTCTTCGGGTACATGGAGAGTATGTACAATTCTATTGTTGCTTTGGCTCTCAGCGCTTAGCTCTATACGCGCAACGCTGTCGCCATTTGGCGATTCAATCTCGCGAATAGGTGCTTTCGTAAATCGGCAAGTAGGAGTTATCATCGAGCCACAGGGCTTGTGGTCGCCTCTGACCAGGCAACGCATTTGCCAGTGGTGCTGCAGCTATCACTACGGGATTGGGAACACAAGTCAGACACATTTGTAAGAGATTTCTGCCCACCCTACGAAGCAAACGGGTTCTGCCGCGCTGATTGCTGCCGGAGAGTTAATTGCACCGAATATCCACAGTTGCACGAGACCCTGAGCGCTTTGGAACGCGAGCTCGACGACGCATATCATCGCGTACTGGACACTAACTATTATTCGCTACTTGTGCACTCTTTTTGCGTAGCAAATAAACAATTATGCGATCTCACTAACCATAGGGAAAAACGCTTTGCAAGCCTAATAGCTGCCGCCGCAGGTGCCGTTTCAGGCTTTCCGGGCCTGGAAATGGCTTTTGCCAATGGAGTACACATTAATAACGTTCGTCAACAGGTGACTGTCCTCAAGAAATTCATGCGCGAGACGAACGATCTCTCCTTTCGAAACACCAAGGCCATAAGGCAATTGACCCGAGCGAACGAGGACATCTACGCATTTCTACACCATAGCATGCAAGAGGTAGTCTCTATGATAGAACAAGTTAGGTGTGCCGATCAGAAAGAAATCGCGCACGTACACCACCAGTTAATTGATCACATCTGTAGGGCCAATATGCGCTCGTCGGTACAGGCTATAATGGAATCCATGCTCAACCTCGAATTGTCTCCCGCCGTCATCGATGTCGTTATGTTACGACGGTTATTTTCCATGGATCCACGCATCTCTAAAACAATTCTCATGCGTGAGCCTAGTCTAGCCTATCAGTGCGGTCGTGTCATGCACGTAAGTGTGGACCTGTCAGCGTTCCGCTTTGGATTTATTCTGCAATTACCATTGCCAAAGTGCAGTGATGTACGACCTTATTTTCGGATCTATAACACTGGCTGGAATGCACCTGCCACGCTGACGCAGCTGAGATTGCCGCTACCCCAATACGCCGCCCGACTGGGCCATATTCGCTTCGAATCACTTAACTTGGGAGCATGCAAGCAAAGACCCAGAATCGCCTCCTGTGAGCCGCACGCGCTAATAACCGACCATAGCACCAATTGTTTAGAATAGATTATTGCAGGCGAACATGTGCCTGAGACCATCAAGCACACGTGTAGCAACCGCTCGCTTATAGGCCCACTCGCTAACGATACTGCTGTACACACTACCATTCAAGGTGTACTAATTCGGACTAGTGAGCCTGAGGTCATATTGACAAATCGGAGACAGCTCGCCCATGTCACTCTGGGTAAAACTACAAAGGTCCCGCCTACCGGAGTTTTATGGTGTCCGCACGGAAACTATACCCAGTTATTTATAGGGTCGATAGTGCTCACTAGCATGTTGAAACCCGAGAAAATCGCGATAAAATTTGGACCAAATATCACTATTGACCGGGCATCCGGTACCAAATTAAGACCTCTATCTTGGGACTCGCTCGACAATTTGGTAAAACTATAAAGGTCCCGCCTAACGGAGTTTTATGGTTTCCACACGGAAACTATACCCAGTTAGTTATAGGGTCGATAGTGCTCACTAGCGTGTTGAAACCCAAGGAAATCGCGATAAAATTTGGACCAAATATCACTATTGACCGGCTATCCAGTACCAAATTAAGACCTCTAACTTGGGACTCGCTCGAAAATGCTAAGGCAATAAATTTGCAGGTAGCCCAAATAGCCAAAGAATAAGTACGCAAGGTGGTGAATTTCCCCGCTGCGGAGTACACAGGATTCTTGCCGTACTTCCTCGTTACCATCATTGTTGGTATAATCAGTCTAATTTACTGTATGACCAAGTGCAAGGTTCCGCCTAAGCACGGGTACTATATTCCCCGATGGTTCCCATGTCGTGGACGGTTAATTAAATCTGACAATAGGCCTAGGAAAGCAATTCGATGGATTAGAGCGAAACAACGACTTCCGAGTGCTCCACCAGAGGAAGACGTCTTGCCGCGTACAGATAGACCTTCACCGACTGAGGTCACTGTTGTACCTTCGGGGACGCCGCGCGTGTCCGCTGTGTCCAACCGTGTCCCGCGTCGCTCCTATAGGTTATTACACCTCGCACGAGTTGCGTCGTGCACCTCGTCAAGGCGTGTTTACCAGACAATTGAACACTATGAATGCCGGCAACACTCCACTATTTATCAATGCTACCATATTTGGCACCCCAGTTACGACACTTGTAGACACTGGAGCCGACGTCTCGATCATGTCCCAAGCTTTAGCTGCTCGCTTAGGTTTAGTCCTCGGGACACGAACACTACTCGTGTAGTATCAGCTACCCAACAAGAATTGACCATAAGCGGAGTAGTGAAAGCACCGATCACTATAGGATCGCTAAGTACACGGTGCGACTTTCAGGTAACAACTGACACTCCGTATGAATGTATTCTAGGTACCGACTTTATGGCCCTACTACCATATGTAGCCGTAAATTTCAAGGATCGCTGCCTGGATTTATCCTATGGGATTGAGAACTGATCGACCACCAGTCATCAATGTAGTGACTAGGAAATATAACACCGGTACCCCCGAATACGGAACTATTCATTAATGCGATTCCCGAGATTACTCAACCGCCCACTGGCCAAGCTTGTTTGTGCCAGACCGTTTTATCAGAGACATTGCTATTGCGCAAGCTTTAGTGCTCACTGGCCAACGCCTGATTCCAATAGCAATGATGAATTTTGGGAACATACCAGTTGCCATACACGCAGGCCAAACAATAGGGCATATTGAGATGCTCGATGATAATGAGGTTGAGTTCCTGTATGATAGCAACAAGAGGCTGCTTCAGCTCGAACCACCGAAGCGCATTAGACAATGTAACAACATCGGGGTTACACGAGACAATGTTGTACAAGTCATAAACGAGCAAAAGAAGGCCATCGACACCGAACGACCCATAGTGGGTTTTGAGCAAAATTGATTTTGGACTAACGACTCTCAATCCTTCCGAACTTAAACAACTGAAAACGACTATCTCTGAAAACGCGGATATATTTAGTGTACACCCATTCGATCTAGGAAGATGTGGCGTACATCAGCACAGGATAGTCACCGGAGACGCAAGGCCCATCAAACAGGTGCCATATCGCCTGGCACACTCATTACAAGAACCCTTGCGTGAGGTATTAAATAATATGGTGGAGGCAGGTCTAATAACAATACGGTGGAGGCAGGTCTAATAATACTTTCCGACTCACCTTGGGATTCCCCCATAGTGTATGTCACTAAAAGTGACGGCACCCTACGCTTATGTGTGGATTTCTGTAAACTTAACGTGGTTGCAGAACGTGACCTCTACCCATTACCCCGCATAGACGACATACGGGGTTGCCTCAGGAACACTAAATTTATGTCCAGTTTGGACCTCAATAAATGTTTATGGCAATTAGAATTAGACCCCGAAACTAAGGAGAAGACCAGACCTCCTTCGCCACTGTCTACGGACAATACGAATACAGTGTTTTACTTTTTGGTCTAAATTCCTCCCCAGGCGCCTTCCAAAGGTGCATGTCGATCATTTTAAAAGGTCTAAAATGGGAACGATGCCTCATCTACATAGACGACATACTAGTCTTTTCGCCCACATTTGAACAACACTTTGCGGACCTAATAACCGTATTCGATAGGTTGCGCACGGCTAATCTTAAATTGAAACCGTCAAAATGTCCACTTGGACAGAAACAGCTAAAATACCTTGGACACATCATAGTTCCGAAGAAGTTAACCCAGATCCCGAGAAAACCGCCGCCATAGACAATACAAACGACCCGAGACTCTCAAACAGTTACAGAGTTTCCTAGACTCGCAGGATACTATCACAACTTTATACCGCATTATTCTGAGATTTGCGAACCGCTCAACGCCCTCCGTCGTAAGGACAATGAATTTAAATGGACACCGCAATGTGAGGAAGCCTTTGGAAAATTACGTATAGCTTTGGTACAAGAACCATTACTCATATACCCGAACTTTTCTAAGCCTTTCATACTCCAAACAATTGCCAATCGCCTACGCGAGCAAATCGCTCGTGGACTACCAACGCCGATATCTCGTTATCGAGACGGAAGCTCTTGCCATCAGATGGGTTGTCCTACATTTTCGACACTGCCTACTCGGACACGAATTTCACGTCGAGTCTGACCATAAGCCACTTAAGGCACTGTTCCAGAGACCGCTGCGAAATTCGCGACTAGCCCAATGGCGTAATGAGCTACTGATGGAATTTGGTGGGTTCAACATTGAATATAGACCGGGTAAAGCTAATGCTAATGCCGACGGAATTTCACGTGATCCCCGACATGCCGTGGAATTTTCCTACTCTTCAGACGAAGCCGAATACGATGAACAGGACCACCCTCGAAGGATCGTGGTAAGGGCAAAGCTCCTGCTATACCGCCACGAGGACTTCCCACCGAGGAAGCTTGGAAACGACTTACTCGACAGCTTATGGGACTTCCATCAGACGCTCCTGTCAACTTTCCACCCGAGTACGTACGAGAACGCTTCTATCGTGTGTACGGTGGACCTGGTTATGACCCTCTACCAGACCCAACACGTTTCATTTTCTGCGGAGACGTTGACGACCCGTGGCCTGAAGGAGTCAAGATACCCTGGAGGCGTTCGACTGCTCCCGGACCACCGACTGGACCAGCACCGACCCAAGAACCCGCTAGTGAGCCAACCCCTGGACCTTCATCGGCACCCGATCCATCCGCTACGCCCTCGCTACCACCAGAACCAAGACACCGAATGGCCAGCCATCTCGCAGGAACTCGCTACCAAGATCCCGCTAAGTTTCCTTACGCGCTTGATAAGCCTACCAGCACTTTCTCGCCTGAGTATGGACAACATACTGCCCCTGTAACTTTCCCAGAACAACAGCGAGCCGTTCGAACTGCAGAACCAACTAGGCCCCTGTCATTACAACTCCCACGTCACGGTCGCACTCTGCGACCATTTAAGGTTAACGACCTAGGTCTGGTCGAACTGCTCGCCTCTCAAGACCCGGATGAGCACTCGCCCCACACGCCAGAACAGGCTGCATCTGTAACCTCAGCAGTTGAACATGCTGTTCAAACCTCGCCGCTTACGCCCGCTCAACGCCGTGCTGCCATAGCTACACAAACATACCGTAGCCCTCAATCGCAACGCATAGTAACCGAGTCAGACAAGCCATCGGTACCATACCATATCTATCGCGAACCTACAGCGTCTTATAAACACCAATACCCCGAAACCTCGTAAGGCTTACTCCGCCCCACCTACCCCGCTCCCACATACGCCGCTAATGCCATTAGGATTCGAAGCCACGTTAGAGGACTGAACCCAAACGAATGGCTTAAGCCAAATTACACACCCCCTAGACCACAACCCGCCCAGTCCGCCCCAGTACATAGTCAAACTCCTTTGGAACCTGTACTGACACATAAACCTTATCCTAAACCACGGCGAAAACCAGTTCAAACTCCCACACCGACTAGTGAACCTGTATCATCCATAAGCTCTGAGACCACCTCACCTGAAACTATTGATTCCCCGACGCCACCTCATCAGTGGGTAATTCTACCCCTATTGTCACCCCTAGTGGAATATTAAACTGAAGTCCCACACGTACCATCCTTTGGCCGATGGAACACTCGAAGACAAAACCAGCAAGCACAATGGGAATGAGAGTTGGAAGAAAGGAGGAGGATTAAAGAGGAAGCTGCCCGTGCCCGAAGAGAAATACAGGACGCAACTGAACTGATGGAATACTTAAGAGGATCTCCCGTACAGTACACCCCATCGGAAGCCCAAATAGCAACGGACGAGATTGTAGGAGAATTTATTGAGAGCCTAGCTCGACAAAGCGAAGCAAGTGAGTAAGACACAAGTGAACAGAGCCGACCTTCCGAGTCTTCGACGACCACGAGCTACATTAAAGGACCGTGAGACGACATCAACCATTGGCGCATCAACCTAGGACTCCTCTACTTGGAGGAGGGGAAGAGCGCCGCCGCGCAGCGCGCCCTCCGCCCTCAAGGGAACTCTAAGTAGACCGGCACGCATCAAGCCATCTGCCCGAACCCCAGCTAGAGCTCAACCACACGTCAGCTGGGAAGACGAGGAGGACGAAGTACCCTTTAGTCAAGTTTCAGCGGGCCCCGCCGAAGGCCCCGCTTTGAACTTGATTATCCTACCGAGGAGATGAGGGGCACCTGAACTGGGACCCTCTTAATACGAAGTTAAGGAGGAGAGAGAACCTCCCCAACCTACTCGTCGACAACCATATAGACAAGCCAAGGACCGATGTCGCTGGTATGGAGACTATATAACATTTGGGGAAGAAGCTCGGGTCATAATACCGCGCCTTGCCACTCGAGATTGGGAACCCTAAACTACGGCACCTGTTCAACGAACCGTGCCTCTCGCTCCACCGACTCGACATCGTGACCCTGTCATGCTAATGAATCCCCATCTGACAGTGTTCGTGCTAGGCACGATATGTTTGAACCTCTTAGAGACACATTTGATGAACAGGACATCGAAGACATGTTATCTGCACATCTTGGAACCAGACGAGGACAACGGACAACGACAATTGCGACCTGAAGATCTCGGATTGGAGGTAGTCCGATCTCCTAGATAGCCTCCCCGTGAGGGAAGGTTGTAACGTCTATGCTACTCCAAACACCAACCCCGTAAACTCGAGCTCCCGCCATGAATTCCCTTCAAGAACCGCCACTAATGGCGATGAATACTATTGCAGGAATCATCGGATCATGGAATTCAACAACATGGAACAACTTCTGCAGCCTCGTGTGCCGTACTACGCCATCAATTATGCCGCCCCAATCGAAATGTTTCTGTCCAACGGCACACGATGGCCAGAACTTTCAAATATGGCGCCATTGGGTCAGACAATCAAACAATATCCCATCGAATACGCTTCGACGGAACAAGGGTACCAACTCCTTGTCACCCATTTGTTCGATGAGGAGCAAGCAAAATGGGATATTTCCGACATGAAATTGGGAGCTCGTGATGTCAAAACCATCTCCCACAGGAACAAGCAAAAGTTCCTCGACCCAGAAACATCCGAGCGCCTCCGCCCGATACTTCCCCACCTCATGCGGACAGTGCTACTAGAAAAATTTAAAATTCCTCAGTTCCGGAACGCCCTACTCACCACAGGGCATGCCCAACTGCTAGAGGCGAATCGTTTTGATTCGTTTTGGGGAATTGGTCTAGGGCCAGAGGACGTTACCTTGGGAAAACGGCCGCGACCATGCCACAATGTTATGGGTCGCTTGTTGGAGGAAGTCCGAACCTTCCTTCGCCATGACGTCGCCACCAAGCCAACCGTACTCGTTTTGGGTGATTCTTTGGCCGCACCACCTGTCAACATGGCCGGCTCAAAAGAATGGCTTGCCATAGTATGGCCAGGGGCCACCATGCAGTTTTTGGTCCGACTGGTGACGTACATCGCAACGCCGCAAACCAACACCATCATGATTCTTGGTGGATATAAGGCGGCTGTGCGATCTAAGCCGCATGAAGGCCGTTCTCTAGACACTCTCAGCAAATTCATGCGTCAAATACGCCGTTACATATGCTCTTTCGATTATCTACTCGGTAACGGAGCTCGGGCAATTATCGCACCGCCCCGCCACATTGGGACATCGGACAGGACGATACTGTTGAATGGCATGACGAATTCATTAAGCTATTTCAAGACATTAAATGGCAGTTTCCTGACAGAATGCAGAAATCGTCGATGTCCGACTACCCATCCGGTTTAAAAGAGTCGGCCGCCTGGGAAACCAACACCAACAGCAACGAAATTGTCGATCTTCGCATTACTGAACGCTATATCGGATACTTTCGTAAGTGGGTTCAACAGAACCTAGCATCCAGCAGCTGGGCTTAAAGCAATAATGATGGAATTCCGATATGACAATATGACCACCAACCATCTGAGGATTTTTCTTTTGATGTCGAAAAGAACTGCTAATAGCACCTGTGGCAAACCCGAACCGTATGTACCATATATTATGATTGATAATCGTGTATTGGTAAAATATATGAATACCGTATTTAATCACTTATGTTGCAGTTATCTTTGTGATTCAATATGTCTGGTTATGCATAAATTTACCATGGCACCACAGCTGAAATCACTACATAAACCGGTTTCGATTATGCGGCGTTCACGTTATAATGTCCCCGCTGTTTGGAACTTTTGACCCCCTGTAGTCGCGACCCTACCGTATAGACAGTCAGGGTGACACCCATACTGTATATCAAATGCCGAGGGTGTACGACACACCCTTAGCTACTACATTTTTTCTAGACAGTGTCGTACACACCCTTAGCTAGCGATTTGGCGCGAATTAACTATAACGGACACCGTCTGTAGCTAATGCGGTTTATTAGTCAACTGTCCTGTGGAGTTTTTCTTAAATTCTCCATATTTGTATCTAGCCCGTATGAACATTGCTCAAATAATTCCGAACACTGTCAATAAAACTGCCAGAAGACACGGTGTGTCTGACACTGTCGGTAAGCGGTAATACGCGTAACTAGCTACCGTTGAAAAAATTTATTAAAAACATGGGGGTGTCTAAGACACCCTGTTGTCAACAGTGTGTCTGACACTGTGTGGGGTACATAGGTTCCAAACGTTGGGGACATTATAACGTGAACGCCGCATTATTCAGAGCATTCTTTCAAAACATAGTAAAAAATCCTTTTCGCCCCTCAAAGAATGAGGAGGATTTGGTAGGAACTAGGGAAGATTCGTTAGAACTTGTTTTGGTTTGTTTAAAGGTCTAGGATTTATCACTTCCCCGGTTATGCCGGACAAAGTATTTTGATCAATTTCCAAAAGGCAACCAATTTTCAAAAAAATTAGAAGGCTAAGACCACAATGTGTGGCTAAGGCCAACAACCGGCAATAAAATATTTCGACAACAACATAAATCAAACTAGGAAACTAAAGCTTCGTGTACCATATTGTATCATATTATCTGTACATATAGTCTAATTTATTCTTGGGCCGTAGAGCATAGCTTACCTTCCGGTCAGCCACGATCCTTTTTGAAAGGAGTCTTAGTCGCCTGAGATCCTAGTGTAGCCACGAACTTTGACCATCGGGACAATAACTCGAGAAATTGTTTCCAACCCGTATAATTAAGTCCGAAAATTTCCATTTAAAAATATAAGAGATGTAACAGGACCGTTCCGGCCCGTTACGTGTATTTTACAAGATTTCGTCGTTAAAATGACCATAACACGTGTCAAATCGAGCCAGGCACGGCTCGCGGGAACGAAATTTTCAGAGGTTGCACGGTGCCATGGACATTAATAATTGCATTGGTTATTGCCATTTTATATGCTTATTTTGTCATTGTTTTATAGTTTTGTATGTTTATTTCATAATCGCATGTTTGGACAGGCTCGCGTGAGCCCACAAGAAGTTCTCTTTAGCCAAAGGTTTAAATTCAGGAAGATAAGGAATGTAGTAGAGCCCTTAACCGGCCACGATAGGAGATCTAAACGGAACTCGACCACTAGCACCCGTTTCAACTTTGAAACTTCAAATTTGTGACCGTCCGGGAATAGGATGCCACTGTCAATTCATGCCGTCCTATGGGTTGGGAAGTGATCAAAACCAGGCATATCGAATTTACTTGAGCTAAGCATTATATAGTGTAATGGTCGTGTCAATAAGCTGAAACAAATGGGTTACGGTCACTTCCGAATTGTCGGAAACAACGGACATCGGGCTCGTTTATCGGCCCGTAACCGTCCAACGGTTGAGATTTCCCGAAAATGTCCCGAGAAGTTTTCGGTGGAGAATTTTTAGGGCTTTCGAATAAGGTCAAAATGTCGCGAATCGCTGGAGAATTCCATGAGATATCTTGAGAACAAACAGGTGGAAGTTCAATTAACAGCCATTACTTACGCTAGGTTTGGCTGATGACAATGGTTCCGAGTAGATCTAACTTAGATATATATGGATATAACGATATATATATGTGTGTACTACTTGATTTTCACGCCCCGGTACTTAAATCCGCCCTTTTCACAGCGCCTTTAACGCCCCAAAATTGCCCGACCAGCGCCCTAGCAGCTGGTCTTTCTTCTTACCGTCTAATCATTGATTGGAATTGTGCGTGTTTCTAAGTAACTTACCCATTGAGACACCTAATGAGACCAGGCGAGTCTCGACGTGATCAGTCGTCCCGCTGTTATATGAGTTATTTCTCTGTTTTATAACGCACCATGCAAATTAGACATAAAATTGCGTCGGTTGCGCACCAACCCCGTACTTGATCCCTGGCTTTAAATGTGCACATTCGACCCCTCATCCTACTCGCCTGCTCCTAGCGAACACCACGATATACGGCGGGCCTCTGTCCGACTTCCCGCTAGCCCGCTATAACCCGTTAAAGTGCCCCTTGTTCGGAGGACCGACTGAAGTTGGGTACAAAACACCCCAAAATTTATCCCTAACTCGAAAGTAGGCAAATCGCCCCTCATCGCGTTCGCCACGTCGAGACATCTCCAAATATACCCGGCGGGTCTCTGTCCGCTGCCCGTTAACGCGGGACAGCCGACAAAAGCGCTTCCACCAACATCGACACTTTATCTATCGGTGGTGATTTTAGTGCCCCTCTAACCGCTGTCTTTTGGACCGGGAAGTCGCCCCTCGTTCGAATCGCCCTCTCATGGCGAGTTCAACGATACCCGGCGGGCGTCGCTCCGCCCAACTGTTAGTGCGGGAAGGCCCGCTGAAACCCCACATGCTTACGTATATCGGAACCCAAAGGTGGGTCCCGACCTGCTCCTACGTCTACCCCCCTCGTGTTTGGTATCATTCGGCCCCGTTCTTCGTCCTGGGACCGAATTTCGCTCCATTCCCTCGAAAATACCAGGGGTTTCCTTTGGGCCGCTTCCCCTCCCGTGCCCTTTCTTTCTTCCTCTCCGTGTCCTCGTTTTCTTTTTTTTTCTCCCTCTAACCGACTTCTTTGGTCGGTTGTCGTTGTGGTCGCTGTGGCTGTGTTGTAGTAGTTGTTGTTGTTGCCATTGTTGTGGTTGTTGTTATTGTTGTTGTTGTTCTGCGTGTTTTCGATGCGAACTTACGCGACCTTTCTGTCGCTCAGGTCGCTTGTGTGTCTCGTGTGTAAGATCATGAGTATTTGTGTGTATTTATATGTATATGTGTATGTATATATATGTATATATATGAACATATATACGGGGACATGATAAAAACTGGACGAACTAGGACGGGACATGCAAAACGACGTTAAATTTATGAGTTTTACGGACGGACTGGACACGAACGATTAGGCAGGACGGGGTGTGTTTAGGGCCCTCACGTGAGTTTCTGAGGCCACGACTAGGGCCACTTTAAAATTATTGGTACATGGGAATGTGGTGCACCTCCAACGTCAAGAATGGTTCATTTTCGTCTCTGGCTACCCCCTTTGGGACGTTTAAAGACACCATGTCTTGATATCTGAGAAGATGTCAGATAGGAATATTTGGCTTTATCTCACAAGTCAACATATAAACGTGCAATGTTTGCACGTTTTCCCATGAAATTTATAGCGAGATTTAGCCCCAGATGGACTCTTAGGAGGTTTGCGCAGTTGATGGATGGGATTGCTAACTAGTCGGACAATAGAAATTTAGCCTTAAATCGGCGAGTTAGCCAACAAAATTTGATGAATGGGGACATGAAGACAAAAGTGACCTTAAATAAGTATGGATTGTTAGCTTATTTCAACTGTTCCCACACACAAGACGACTCACTGATTTTTAATTTGACGGGTGATCCAACCATTTTCGTATGACAGTTGGGAATAACGGACGTTTTAAGTTATGTAAGGGATTTAAAAGATTTGAGTGATAGATCTTGGGTAAGTTTTTTGACACAAATTTGAAATTGACAATGGGATAGGGTTCAAAATTTCATTAGAATTTGGGTTAAATTCGCAGATATTTGACCTACGAGTATTCGGAGGGTTCAAATTTGATGTCGGCGATTTCGATGGAAGCCGACTCTCTCTAAAGGGGACCCAGGGATTACGATACCTGTCAAAAATAAAATTTGGGGAATTGGGCGCCCGGGTTTGAACTTGTAAACGTGGGCGTCAAGAAATCATCGGCGATTGGATAGCAACAAAATCGCCATGCTACAATATGGGCGAAAATTTTGAAGCGACGACTACCGCGTCGACTCTTGGAATCAGTTCGACTTCGGCAGCGCGGAGTTCGGTCGATTTTACTGTCCGGCTCCGACGCTAGAGTTTTATGGGATGGTTTCTCAATTTGTTTTACTTTTCGTGCTTCTTTTTTCGATTTGCGTTTGCAATGGGATTCGACCGATGGAGGACCCGCGTAGACATCTTCCGTCTCGCGCAAGGGGACTAGCAATTGCTGTCCCGGACGAATATTGTAAGTCAGGAGGAGAACCAGGTGTATCGGGGTTTATTTTCTCCAGATCTAAATGTAACAGACCATTGAAATTTAGTTCGCTGTAGCACGATTTTACACCTTATAGGTTGACTTGACGTCCCGACTTGCTACAATTTTATAAGTTTCTTGGCAAACCTCCTCCAGGCGAGTTCTGTTTTGAGCATGTTGAGCGATTGCACGGAGGGTGTTAGGTTGTTAGCGTCAGAGTCGAAGTCCTTCTGATTTCCCGTGGTCTTAGACGGATCAAAACAAAGTGGATGCCTCTCGTCCATGGTTTTACATGACTTGTCGTTCTTGAGTTAGGATTAACGAATTTTCCTGAGTCGACCACGGTAAAATTTTCCAACGAGCACTAGGGACTTGTCTCACTATTTGCGTTTACAGTTTACAAATTTACAGTTTAATGGACCGTTTGATGCTCATGCCGCTGTTTGAGCTTGAACTGACGCCGCAGTTGGGAACGGAGGACTAGCCTCCGTCGGGCTTTAGGAAGCCCCAAAATTTAATTTATTCGAACGAGCTAAGAAAGTTTGGGGAATACAAAAGACTAAACAAATTTTAGGAACTTCAGCTTGAGCATAAGGTATTAGCACTCCGCAAGGAGCGATTTTTATATACAGTCTTCCCACAATTTTGCCAGTATTCGATTTGTTCATTAGTAAAATGGTAATCACTAGCATTGTATAGGTATCAATCCCCTGACTATTCTAGTCCTCCACAGCCTCATAACGCTTTATAATGTTTACGTTGAAACCGTCTTGACCAGACCATTAAGTTTACTATAGTTCATTATACAACGTTTACATGGTTAAGCTTGGTAGTAGCGCCTAGGAAATTATTCTCTACTAAAACAAACTGACGGCATGACCAGGTGCCACACCCAGCTGCGGTTGTCTCTTCGCAGGCACGTTAGGGTGCTCCCACTTTTAAAAGAAATCACAATATCCCAATTTCAATAAAGAAAAATCGCCTCCTCTTGCGAATCGCTTTGACCCCAAATCGAGCAAGTGCAAAACCCCGTTTTTCTTTGGAGCGACTTGATCGCTGAGTTTAGCCATTCTTTTATTTTATATCTGGTTGCCCGTTAGGCTATGTACTATGTAAGACCCCGATTCAGTTTTCCACAGTTTTGCATTTGTCCTTTTATTTGCCAGTTTTGAGATTCGATCCTGCACGAGGAATTATTCCCGCTGCGACCAATCGACTATCGAGTTCTGATAGATCGAGTTGAAATTTTAGTAATAACTCGACTGCACAATTTCGATAGTGCAGTCGAGACACTGTACAATTACAATGTGTACAGTGCAGTAAGGCAATAGGATAAGTCATAAGGAACGGACAAGAGAAAAGAACAACAAAAGAAACAAAAGGAAAGAGAAAGAAGCCAACCAACGAAACACCAACCAAAAAGGGACGCAGGCGCGTCCGTGTTCGAAATGCCCTCGTCTCCCTGCCCGAAAGAGGCGCAGAAAACAAACCCGCAGGCCTAGCCCACCTTGTTGGGGAAACGGCGACTGATGTCACAGCGGGAGCCGGCTCCCCGAACGCCCCGTTTCACTACGTAAATGCCAAAGCACTCCCAGAGTAGAAAATTCCGTCCCCACTGTGGGATAGCCGCGACCACCCGTCAAAACATTTAGAACAGCGACATTGGTCGCCTAGAAGATTGCCCAAGACGGCATTTGCTCGTGCCCACATTTATTTAGGCTGTCGAAACAACGACTAGGGGCTGCCCTTCAAAGTAAGTAAGCGGTGTGTCCAGCAAGCGTAATGTAGTTCAACCGTTGCCCCACCACCAAATTCAACCCCCACCGTCATAAGCCAACTACTCACGGATGTTTAGGACTAGGGACAATTTAGCTCCCGCTTGGACTACTAAAGACACTGATGCAAAAGCAATCTGCAAGTAGTGCAAAATCTGTCCTAAGGGTGGAACGTTGTGACAGATTCGATAGAGTCACAGGGTCCGAAATGCACCCCGGACGGAGCTTATCTATGTAGACTGTCATGCTGATACCCCGTTATTGCACTAGCGTCTATTGGTAACTGCTTGTTGAGGAGTCTACTGATAAATTTGCCAGGACCACGTATCGATGTACCGTATTCGGCCCACTTAATGTACCCATGTCTTAATCTGTATGTTGGATGCAAGCCATGACTAGTGCGATGGTTCGTGCCTCTTTGCTACTGCACAGATTCAGTTGTGTCCGCTAGCTTCGGTACACTGTTGGCGTAATACCTACTTTCGTAACCTTCGCCGCAAGCATAGCTTCTGGCCCTCAAATGGCTAGCACACAAGTTATCCATCGTGATATCCCGCTTTACAATGATTAATGTAGAATACTTATAGCGCCGCGCGTTATTGAGAGCGAATTTTGAAGCATGCCAGAACGCATGACCCGAGCCATAGCCGAATTGGTTGTGGCTGACGATGAACGCCTCGGGCAGAGATTTTGGTCCGGATGTGCCGGGAACCCTTTTGCTCGTGATGCCCCTCCCCCTCTTTGCTGAGCAGTAGACAAGGGAACGACCGTTCGGACTGTCAGAAGGTTACAATCTTAGCTCTCATTGTCTCATGTTTGATTCTGATTTCGTGTTATTGACTAGTGCTGTATCAAACTGTAATTAAACTCTTGAAAATCATTTGACGCGTCCCGTGTTGTTGATCTCCTAGCGTAATAACTACGTCCAGATGGACGAGCCCACCCTTCGTGCCACGGCTTGCGGACGAAAATACCCCAAGCCCTGACACGAGCGGTCCGCTGCCAATATTGACATGTTTGGCTAATGGCTCTGCAGCGAGAGTGGTCCACCCAAAATTACTTATCAAACTCACTTGTGTAATAGTCACGCTCACACAAAAGATAAAATTTATTAGGAAAACTTCATAACTAGACACTAATATAATCAAGTTACCACGTCCCCAGGTAAATAGTCCGACGTCAAACACTCAATGAATGTCGGAAAGCTGTGGGGGCTACCTATGCTACAAATGACTAAAGTGTTCGACCGGGAGTAAATTAAGCGGAACTCTAAAATTTATCTAGTAAATCTAAACTATCACGCCTTTTCACGTTAGATTACAATAGACAAAACAACTTCCTTTTAGACTAGTATAGGGAATAGCGGTTTGACATTATGACCTGTGAGCAGGTTTCGGTGTCAACCTCCCTAGGGGACCTCAGCAATCATAATGAGATACTAGACGCGTGCGCAACCAATCGGGCGCGGTGCGAACACACCTCGTGAAGCGCGCCTGCGGCCTGCTAAGCTCCATAGCTTCTTGAGTATGACCAAGAAAAGTGGCAAAATTATAAATCTCATGGTCCAGCCTTGAGGTTATGATAGCCGGGGTCGTATGGGCATGGTGCTAGGAAGTTGCGCCATGCAGCTGCGTCCCGTTATTACACTTACGGCACACCGCGCCACAAAACAAAGCGTTGCGGGCTCCATGTCTGCCTAGACTGCCTTAGACTGCTATACTTTAGTGGATAACGTCGTTCATACGTATTTGCACAATTTTACATAAAAACGGCAGTCGGAAATAAAATATCTGGCATGGGAACAATTAAATTTTGCGGTTACTTTAATTTTTTTGTAGTTTATGACATATCCGCCGAGTCTCCTTCATATCCCACCTACCCACCCAAATGGAGATTTCGGTGCGCTAAGCACGGCACCGAATTAACGTAAATATGAGGAAAAAACAATATTCACATTTTGCCCTCATCTGTTTTGACCAATTTGTGTTAGTTTTATCATTGTCTCACATTATGTTTCCAGCTGTTTCCTGGTTATTGGAAATTTGATACACTCTTCGTAAGGTTTTTTGGTTCGGTTCTTGTAAAATGATCTTCGTTTCAATTTTGCAAAATTTTAGTTTTAATCCGTGCAAAGATAGAGTGCTAGTGTGGGAACTAGATAATTGAGAATAGGATTCGAATGTTTTGAGCTGCGATTTTGTAGTGAACAAAAACAAAATTCATTAAGAACATCTGCGTGCTTTTATGCTATTTTGCAATGACAACGATTTCTCTATGTGCTTAGCAACCATTTATATATGTCTGCTGTACGATGGAAATGTATATATAGAAATGTATGTATGTATAAACGATAGAACTGTGAGAGCCGGTATTTCTAAGTAAATTTCGGACGCTACTGTAGTAGTTTATAAGGCATACATTTTTGTTTTAAAAAGGCATGCGATAACACACCATAAACTGTTTGTGTTATAACTGTTTATAAAATCGAAAACAAACACAACGCAGCTTTGAAAGAGAAATGTATGCAGTGATTGCACGACTATGGCACAAATTTTAAGATTAATTATGAACAGCAGTTATCCGTTTTTGTAAAGCAATTGTAGAGAATAAGCTACTATTCGAGAATGGGGTTGCTTGAGTAGAATATGCATGAATACTGCAGCTGTATAATTATTGGAGTTACTTATCGAAAAACTGCTACATATATTTTGTTAAAAAATTGTTAAAACAGATAATGTAACAAAATTTTAGATAATCGGTTTTTTTCAATTGTGTATAGAACAATAACAACAGATGACCTATATTCCTTTCAAGAAAAAATCACTAATAAATTTAACGATTTGACGAATCGAGTATGCTGTAAAAATAAGATCGAATTTTCTAGCTGTCGTTAATGTTTTATAGTGACTAAATTTAAGTGTGTGTTATAAAAATTGTAACAATCGCATTTGTATCAAAATTTAATTATGGGTAAAATTTATTGTTGCTGCTTATTGAGTTAGATTATTTCTACGAATACCATATATTCAAAAATTCTGTTATTAATCCTTTTTTAGAGTAATTTATGCTAAATTTCAACAACTAGTCAAAACTAGATACTCCGCTGTGAACTTTCTGTTTGGGAACATTGTGTTTATCAGTTAACCAGTTCAATACAAAAACCACATTTAATAGTAAAACAACAACCAGTGGCGATCATTAGTACATACTTTATAAAAATACAATCTTGAACCTTAAACCAAGCTGTTTTATTTATTACTGAGATACAGGTGCCATTAACCAATGTTGGATCTGGCTTTCGTCGGGTATGTTTTGGACCTTATATTCCTTAGCAAAATTCTAGACATTCCTGAAATCAGCAGTATACGTCCGCCATATACGTCAAAGATGGACTGGTAGCACATGAACCACATATAGAACCATAAGTTTTCAAGCCTTAAATAAACTTTACATCAGTTTGGATCTAAAGTGAATGTTTGGTCTATTCATTCAATGGCTTATATGTTGCCAGGTGATATCAATGCAATGATTATGCATGCAGCCCATAATTTAACTGAAAATTTGTGAAGCAAATATCAGTCACGAGTAGTAGGACGCAATAGCAATAATCACGACGTTTTGCTGTCATGCTACTATAGCTCTTGCCAGTTTAATCACATGAATGTGGTTATTCTCGATGTTATTTGTATTGTGCGCTGTATACGATGTTATGTATAAATTACTAAAAACATCAAGTGCAATAATGGATAGATGTGTCAGTCATTTGCTGAGGTATATAGCTGTTGTAACAAAATTCGGATTTATTGTCGTAACCGGGCAACAGGTCACGAATTACTTTCATTCAGCAAAGTCACTGAAGAAAAACGGATTTTAGTGCCTTCAAGAAATTGGAAGTTTTATTCACAACCGAATAGGACATGAGGCTGCGTCCCCCTTCTCCAAGACTCGGCTACGCCCCGCGACGAGTGGTCCTGGTCCAACTCTTCCTGACGCCGCCACACCCCCAGCGACCTTACTTGGCCATAGGCCGGCTTACCCCGCTGAACGCCGAAAGTCTACCCCTCGACAACGTAGCTACTTCTTCTTGGACTTCAGACCTCGGTCCGTGTGTGACTGTATGCATGGAAACGTTTAGCGGTTTTTCTACGGTCATAGCATCTATAAATTTCAAACTTTTAATACATCACCTGCAATGATTTAAGTTGGCATTATTTATTGGGTAAACCTGATGGTGAATATAATTGTATAATCGAGAATGCCAATGTCATCATAGGTGTCGATAGGGAGTTGAGCGGTTGCTTCCTAAGAGTGGGATCCGCAAACTATATTTGTCCCCTCCCTGCAGGCTTCGCGCACCATTAGGGGCACGGCGTAAGATTTTTGCAAAAATTTGGTTAAAATTAGCAAAAATTAGGGTAGAATAGCCTGAATGTCGGCGAGGATCTACCTCGAACCTAGCCCCTGAGAACCTCTCTCCTCGACGACCTCCACCAGCGACAGACTACCCCTTAACTCTACGAACCTTCGACTCCTATGGTGTATTTGCAATGAGCGTTTGAACTTTGGCTGTTCATCGGAACCAAATTTCTACCAAAACTAGCCATGATGCCTCAAGATGCCATCTGTTACTAAATTATAAGTGAATATTTTAAAATCAAATGTGAAAGATGTACTTCTTTCTTGATCAAATTTATGTGAGTTTTGTGCAATGTTTGACCAATGCATTTTATCTGCAATAAAACGATACATGTCCATAAATTTATCACGTTATACTAACAAAATCTATCTGTCTCATACAGCTTTTTTCATAAAAGAGTGAATCCATAAAAGAGTGAATCCGAAAATACATATAAATACAATTCAGCATGTCTATCAAATATGAGAGTTGCAGCAAACCTTTGAAGTAATCGGGTCTTAATCCGTTATACCTCTGTCATCCATCTACACCAGCGTTTATGCATCGTGAACTACTCCGTGACTATCAGTCGGGCGTGACTGAATATTCGTAAGACTTGTGAAGACAAGAGCAACAGGTTTGTTTAGTGAATGGCTAGCAATGAATTTCTAAAGCATTCGGCGTGCATTCTGCTTTGTAATCCAAATACTGTGAATTTAACAAATTTTCGAACAAACAATTTACAAAAGTTTGAGAATGGAAGCATTCTTTTTGTTGAAAGTGGTCATTGGATTGTTTGGGCAGTGGAATGAGATGATGATAAGATTAATTCTTAGCCATTTATGAAACATCACTTAATATTAAAATGATATTGGCACTACCGGTATAATGTTCAGGATCAGTAGCCAAAAATTGACTCTTGCAACAATGATTGAAATGAACTTAACTGGGTTGGACACCGCATATTGTATACATCCAGTCTTGGTAAATGGCGAAATGTAGATAAATGTTGCAACTTATCTTGTTATAAAATTTGTATTTCCTTCAACATTTCAAAACAGTTCTTCCTAATTTCCTGTCAAATTTTTCATGGCAACCTCGATCAATTTAAGCAAATTCTTCTTTTTAATGCGAAATTTTTTTCACTCATTTCCAAAATCTAACTTAAATTCCTAGGCGATGATTTATTCTTGAGGTGAGCTAAATCTTACTCTTTGGTGAAAACAAAGGTACTTACAGCAGCTAAGCAACATATTTTGTTTGTCTTAACTATACAATATATGAATATTCTATATTGAGAAAATTACAACATTATTGTATCGCATGTTAATCAAAATTGTGTTAAAGCTGCAGTTAGCTCGTAACGGTGCTGTCTAAGTGTTGAGCAAACTTAATCCGTTTTCTATTAACATTAAATTTGTTTAAACTATCTTCTGTTGATTCTTGTATTAGCGTAAGCCTAACAGCTGATAACAATTAAACCTACGTTCTATGGAAAATGAGTGCAAAACTTTTTGTATACGACTAAAGTACTCAACATTTGTTGGAACAAAATTCACAGTAAAATATGACTCAGTTGTAGTAACGCAGGTTGAGACAGAGTCAATTTAGTCAAATTTTACTGAGTGGTTTTTATTGTGTATAGTCGAATTTCCCGAGTTATACATTGGTTTTATTAATCTCGCAGGCGTAGTCAGCTGCATTTTCACAGCATAATATATACAAAAAATTGACTGTGTGGGGTAGGTCACTAATAAATCTTTCGCTGCCCGGCGTTTAGAAGCAACAAATTTCCAAACAATTGCGGTATTGCCAAGCACTAATATTTGACCTTTGATTCCGATGAGACCTATTCGTCTTTTTCACGTTAGAACAGCCGGCAACATGAATGTGAATATGTTGCGCGTTGACATTTAGTTGTATTTTCTCTACTTCTTAACATACTCAAATATGTTTATTGTATGGAGATCTCGTCTGATGCTAGGCGCTATTACTGCTACAAAACAAAGTAACAAATAATTTGTGTCACCAAAGCGACACATGCGGTATCAAATTTGAACATCAGATAATATTTAATACAATTTGTTATTTTACTAAAATGAAATTTTACAAGTTCCTAGTACATATGTTTCAAATGGCATACTCAGATTAATATACATCCAGCTCCAATGAGCACGATTATCGTGGATTAAACCGTATTATGAATTTGTTCCACTATCGTTAGAACTGTCTTTAAACCTGAAGCTTCGTATTTGAAGGCTAAGTTGTTCTGAGGCCCCATCAACCAAATAGCAAAATTGCTTTACTTCCGCGATCCAACAATTTCAACGCCGTGGTGGTATAATTTGAATTAAATTTTTTTGAAACACAAATAAATTGTAACAAATTGAATATAAGCATAAAGATTGCATTAGAAATAGCAGCTTTTCAACAAAAGCAAGTTTCAATATAATATGAAAGTTAGCTGTATCGAAAATCAACCACGCTAAAACATCGGAAGCCCCGAAAGATATATCGAGTTTCTACGCTTTGTTATGTCAATTTTTATTTCACTTGGGAATATAAATGTTACTTCGAGTTTATATGAGTTTTAACCGTGCTACCCTGTTTTGTTTATAATCATTTTTTACCATTTCCTGCAATTGATATCATGTATAAAATAAGATTTCGAATATAGCACACCGTTAGCTTCGATAATTTTGTGAACGGTCCCTTACTTCTTCTGCGGATATTTCGTCCCACAATAAGTTTTTTTATCTTGACTTACTCCAGTATTAATAGGATATTGATTGTGTAACAGTAAACGTGTGTATCATTTTGATGACCCAGGTTGTTTTAAATGGATGTCAACAAAATACTACTGAAATGTTGCCTTATAGCGGTTTATTGGCTAGTTGATTAAATATTTATAGCTGATGCTAATTCTACCTAGAACCTACCGCAATTGTACAGAACCCAAGCAGTACATTCATCAATTCAACTTTTAATATTTCGCTAAGTTTATGTCTAGGATTAATGGGAATATCAAACCAAAGTGGTCGTCATCTTGCACTCGAAAAAAAATAAAATTTTTATTGCTTTGACTAATATATATGATACTCATGCTGGTTATTTTTTACAGCGGTAAACCGCTAGACTCAGCGAAAGTTGTGAAAAGACGTGGAAGAGAAACAACCGATTTACTACGGAAAGGTAACTGTGAAGTAAACACCGAAATATGGAAAAACATATTAAATTGTGATATTTGGAGCTAATAATTAACTAATAGCTTGGTACATGCCTTATATTTGTCTTTATTTAATTTTGACCACCTAAGCTGTTACCAAGAAAGTTTTATTGTTTATTTTACTGTCCTGTAACTTTCACCGCGACCAATATTCCGTGTTTAATGTTTTTCATTTGTTCTGTTTTTATAATTGTTTAATGAGTGGGTTATTAATTCGGAAAAAGTTGTAATTGTTGTACAGGTGGTGTAGTCGATCGCACAGTAAAGTCATCTAATATAGGACGACGCCAAAACTAAACTCAAATAAAAACAATTTTCAAACACAAGGTATTGTAAGAAACGTACTACTCACACTCGTAGCTGTTACGAAGTACGCTGATGGTATTTAGTTTTTTGGAATAAAATTTAGAACAAATCTTTAAAATTAATGTAATAAACTAACTCCGTTTAAACACGGCTAGGTCAAGTTGCAAACCTTTTTATCATAAGGAGAGACGTGGGCTACGATTCTAAAATCAGCTCGAACCTAAAGCGAATGTTTTAAATCTTAGTCTGAAGACATGACAAGACTGACGTAATGGCAGGATAAGTCAAAATTATAGGCTCAGCAATGAATAGTTTAAAATGGTAGTCGCTGATGAATAAAATGCATAAAGAAGCTAAAAAGGCCTTATCGGATGATTATGCCAAAATAAAGCCACCGTACACATTTTGCATGTTCTTCACGTTTTACAAATGTTTGAAGTACATTCAATGTCAAGCGCTACAACAGCTAATGTCATCGCAGTCTTCTACAATACAGATGCAATATTTTCCAAAATACACAAAAGAAACACAGTATATACTCTGTTTTAGCTCGCTTTGGTTGATTTAAAATTCAGAATACTGGTGTTTCTTAAGCAAACAATGTTCATTGAACATGAAATTTCACCATCCCACACTTGAACATCCTAGTAAATGAATACACTATTACCTACTACGGCTAAAATAAATTATTAATGTATCTGCTATAATAGATAGACAGTTTGTATCATTTATTCAATTTATGATTTATTCAGTGAATAGTAGAATTCAGCGGGAGCACCTTTATGTGGAATACAAAGATTCAGTTTGATATATTATTGAGAATATTTTAAACCGTTTATTGATAATGGCTAAGTAGTCAGAAATAGGAGGAATTTTAAGTTTATTATCGGTGTTCTAGGTACCAGGACTGTGATGTGGAAATGGTATATGTGATTTGGTAAAGCCTAAACCTTTCTTGGTATGCTTCAGTGGGATAATAAAATTTCATACGTTTTGCAGCCAAGCACAATGCAATAAATATGTGCAAAATTAATGAAGATTGGTGTTTGGCACATTATAGTTTCGAAATCGTTTTTAAACTTCAGATATACACTATATAAAAGCCTACATACATGGTCATATTTAAATACGTAAGTGCTAAACATACATGATTTAAATTTATATACCTCTATATTGTATACTTGATATATAACATACGTGCTCATAGGGGGTATGGTACCCTCCATGAAGCTCCAACCGCAACCCATACCCGAGGCGTCGTCTGCCCCTCTTCCGTCTAACAGGTGGTCCGACCACCCTCCCCTGACGGGGTCTCGGGCGTCAAACACATAAGCCCCGACGACGCCGCACTCCCGCTCCCAACGACATCCCGTTTGACGATAATATGTCTTCCCCCCAACGACCTACCTCCCCCTGGACGACCACTACATCTCATATATATAATTCATATATAACATACCTCCTCAGATGGGAATAGGGGTTACCCTCTCTGAGGCTCCGACCCTCACCCCCGAGGCCGCGGCTGCCCCTCCTCCGCCTGACAAATGATACGACCTCCCTTCCCAAATGGCGCTGAATACAAAGCCCCCTACGTACCACCCGGTAGGCTGAAGACCTTCTTCAGTTAACCCAGCTACCACCTTGCACTTCGGACCTGGCCCATATATGATATATAATTCACAATTGAAGCATTTCCAATGCATGGGAGCCACAAGAACGCAAAATATATTAAAATGTATGTGCAAGCAGTCATGTCTATTATGCACACGTTAATAATGACACTGTTGTGTGTTGTACGTATGCACTTATATCCATATAGTAGATATGTTTATATATGTATAAATTTTGTTATATATTGATATATTAAATATGGGCTATATATACATGAAATGATATAAGGACACACAGAGATATCAGGTTGAAACAGATGGTCAAACTGTCGTAAAATTTCGATTCTATTCGCTGCAGTACTGGTTAAAAAATTTTAATATGAACTAATATTTACTTATCAAGTACGATTTTGGTTTATTTTGATTGGAATTTATGGTCTTTGTGGCGTGCTATGTGTATGTGTTATTTGTCGAATTTAGACAGGTCTATATATTTTATTTAAATGTGCAACAATATATTTAAACTTAATGGTTAAATTAATGAAATATAAAAATGAAGAATGGGATTTCAACACAATACAGCATAAATTTTTTCTGTTTCTTTGGCATACACGAGACTACAATACTGCAATGTTCTGCTTCTGAAACTTGTGGATAAAATTCGGAAATGAGGTTTCATCAACCCGCCCCTTTTAATACAAAGCGTAGCTTGTGCAATATTGAATAAAATTTTGCTCGACCTCGGCTTGAACCTGGATTTGTCGGGTGCTAGTCTTGTCCGCTAGCAACTACGCTGTTTAGGGCTGTTACTAGCTTTATTAAGAAACTTCAAAACGCGAGTGAACAACAACGAACGTACAAGCGTACGCCGAATGACATACTTGGCAATTAACTCGCAACGCGATGTACGCTGCGACAAATGAGTCATTATACTGTAGTCCTCGTGAGCCTTGGGTGTCGTAGTTTTTCAGTAGAAAAGTTTTATATCTCGTGTGTTTAAGTTAATTTAATTGTGGTTCATCTTACTCCCAATATCTTTATTAAACCATCATGTAATATTAAACAAAATTATACAATAAATTGGTGGCAGAGCCACTTATCAATAATCCTCACTTCGACTGACAGCAATCTTGCGGCAATTAAAATTGCTAAGACTGCTGCGCAGTCGCTTAAATATCCTAAGTCTCGCAATTTTCGAAATGTCATCTAGAATCTAATTTTAGCTCAATTTTTGAAATGTTTTGAGTTAGTTCTGAATTCCCAGAATCCACACCCAAAAATGAATCCAATTTAACATCCCACTTCACACTCAAAATCACACGGCAGTGCATAATCTCCTAAATACAGTCAACTATACACGCAACAATAAATGGAAAATCACAGTACAATGGTAAATTTATTTTCATCAAAACAAAAGTCGCAGCCCTATGTAAAATCCCACGACCGGATTTTGAAATCGATACTAAAATATTAATTTTTACATTGCCATGTGCCCTTAAAACTTTGTTAAATCTAAATCACACACGCTAGGTACACACCAAAACAGAGTACAACAAATGCACACTTATACACATTTTAACCAACCGTTACACATCACACACAAAACGCACAATTTATATACACAAACTTACAAAACACCTTACCGCTATAAATTATGTCAAACAGTTTTGTAACTTCGGTTAATAATACCCCCGAACTTGTTTTCGTTCAAGTATGGGTCACAAAATTCTGGTCAGAAGCTATTTAATGAAGCTATTTAACGCTATTTGCCCAATGTCAACCCAAAAACTAGAAAAAAGAAATCAAAATAACAAAAAAATAAAATAAGGTCAGGTGGGAATAGAACGCACGAAAAACCCGTCTACAACTCTCTAAACCAGTCGACTACCAAATTTATTAAGTCGACAGAATATAAAACTACTTATATTCACATAGCATAATTACATGCAGTCACACAGCTTAATGACACAGCGTAATCACACGCAAACACAGAAAGCTTGTTTTTGTCCTTTGTCAGACTGTGCTTTACAAAATTTTTAAATTTGACTTTGCGAAAATCGTTCACTAAAATTATGTTGAACTTGGGCTGAAATTGACATCCTCAAGCCTAGTACACCGGGGTTTTAGATCCCTTACAGACACTAGGGGAATGGGTACATTGTTTTAAAGACACTAATTTAATAATTACTTGACGTTTAAAAAATCAGTTTTGGTGGGGAGACGTCTGTCATTTTTTAAGATTAGAATTGCAGCTTCTGAATCTTGGAGGGGCGCTAAAACATGCTCCAATTAATCTCAATTTTATCATTTTTTGGATAATAACACCGGCGTTATTCTTAAGGAAGCGACGTCGCCACGATATTTACTTCGGCCATGACCAAAGAAAACACAAACAACACCTCGTCCCCTCCTGCGGCGACAGCCCTACCTCAATTATGTCAACACAAAATAACTTGTGTGTCTTTTTAAATTTGTTTACATAAGCGCTTTTCCATTATTCCAAATATTAATATTCTGTTGTCTCTTGTTTCGGTAAAAATTTTATCATGTTTTACTATCATAAAACTCACATACGAAATTGACGTTTCAGAACCACTCATAGCGCAGTGGTATGTTGTCCGCCTATCGAGCGGAAGCTCTTGAGTTCGAAGCCCAGATTGTGTGTGCTTTTTCCAAACTATCCCTGTCAAGTTTGAGTTGAAATTGAAAGTAAATACTTCACATTCAACGCGTCTACTGTTATCGAGTGGGACCCGTTACCCGAAATCCCAGCAAAATACTCCCAGCCACCGTGAAGAAAAAAACAAGAAAAATAGGACATGGACTTTTGATTTTTTTCGACCCAGGTCTCGAACCAGCTACCTCCCGGTTATAAAACCAGCTTCACATCCACTAAGCCACGGCAGCTTTTGTATATATGTGTTACATATTATTCAGTTTTGACCCCAGTATGGAATTATGTCTTTTTTAACCAGTATAAGAAATTAAAATGACAACTCACCTTTCGCAACGAAGTCTATAAACTGTACCGACTGTTCTACACGAAGGTCCCGAATACACGTTTCATCCTGTAAGCGATATCAATACGTTTGGAAAGTTTAATTTTACCGGGGCTTCCTGAAATTACGTATTTATAATTTTATACATATTTACAATATATCCATTTCGTTTCAACTATATGCCAACAAAGTATGATTCAAAATGCGAAAATTCAAAATGCGACTAAGTCTAACTAATTTGTACGTTAATGTGACACGACATATTAAGTAATTCAAACGCAATTGTGAAACACTACAACTTCATATTCTCGATCATTTGTTCACAGTTTCTAATTACCCAACGAACTACTACATACTGAATACAGTATTGCCGGTAAAACATTTACTCAATGCATCCCATTCAAAACTTCTTGCGTATTGTATACCTAAACTAAATATGAAAAGAAAACGACCTTACCAACTGTGACCTGAAATGTAACATTTCCAAAATATTATTTTTTACACGAAGTAATTGCACATTATCTATGTTATATTCCCCCTGTATTCCCAATAAGTAAAATATAAAATGCCATACTACCAATATTCGATATACTATAAAATCTATATTCACTGTCACATCCATAAAAAGGTTACTTGTAGAAAGAGATCTGCCGAACACATAGTACTGACACACATTCAGTATTAAATATCTTGCATCTGTTTCAACAACTCAAACTTGTCCTTTTTCCCAGATAATTTCTTAGGGGTAACTTAGTCCGAAGAAGTCAACTCAAACTCTTCCGCTTGTGGTGTCATTGTATCTAATCCTAAACTACGTAATAACTGTGGGGGGTTAGTGGTGTTCCATCTGTCGGAGTACGCTGTTGACCCATGACGATCGTTGCTCCGCTGCTTGTCGTCCTGCAATATACTAAAAATACCATACAGAAAAGCATTACCTCTCCAACAGCTAAAATTATTACATAAATCCAGCTACTCGACTTTCGGTTCTCAACTCGATAAATTTTCCACTCCACATAATCTTTTCAGAGCAACATCCTCAGAAACGAATGATTTATTTTCGATCATTACCATTTGTTTAAACTTGGTAAAACTCATAACGTTCTCTGTATCGAATCTCAAATTGATCTCAAAATACAAACTTAAATTTTTAACACCCGGTTTTCCAATGCATACTCCCATCCCGTTAGTAGAAATATTAGGTATTTCCATACTCTTAAATACAAAGTCTCCAACAAGACCCCCACTTTCCGAGTCGCGTACTTCAAATCAGTTGTGTCACCTTACTGGTAAGATCATTTCTTTCATCATCATTCCGCATCCACATGCCAAGGAAACTATACACTGATTACAATTCTCTATCTTTATAGGCACATCATTGTCACAAAATACCGTCCAATCTGAGTCAACGGCTGCCATAAACCATTTGCCTGAACCCATATCAAACGCTTGCACTGGAGATTTATCCTTTTTTAAAACTATATCACACAAGCTGCTAACATCAACGTTGCCTGTAAACAAACTTAGCTCACCTACCTTCTCACTTCTTGAAACCGTGGGGTATACCACCGGGCGACGCAAATACTTTGACCCCACACAGTTGCTTAGTTGAGCCCGTGTTAACAAAACAGACTGACTAGCATCCTTATTAATTCCCACAATAACGTATTTTTCCTTGACCTGTAAGTACATACCATCTCCTACTGACAACTAACCATAAGTTATTTTCCATAATTCAAACTCCATATTTTCTCTGATTATAGAAATTCTCAACGCAATTATAAAGGAAGAATAACTCGAATAGACAGCCTTAACAATAGACACCTTGTAGTACATATTAATATTGCCCAATCCATAGATTAATTTCAATCTATTTGGAATTAGATGATTCTCTAACGAGACTAATGACTGAGTTAAAGTAACTGGGGGCACCAACTTAGCTGTAATGTACCCTGTTTACAAACTTTGCACTGAACCAACAAGAAAATACATCCCGTTAATTTGTTCTTACCACTGAAAGTAATTTGAAACCCACCTTACTAGGTCCGCATTGAAATTCAATTGCACATATCCCACCTGGACTGTTTTATTTAAGGCTAATCCCATGAAAATAATTGAACTACGAAAACGTTCTTGCAGCTCCCCCAATTTAGTTATCATTGCACTTAATACTTCAGCCCGTTTTTCTTGATTTTGAAAACCTTTTTAGTTAATTTTGAATTTATCACTAGTGGCGATTGTTGCTTCGGAAGATGTATCCAATTTCTCGTACCATTCCTGCTTGCACGAGCGCGCGATTGCTGCTTGAAAAGAAATTGGCCCTGATGTCATGACAAATCTCTTAATTGACCTATTGAGGTCGTTCAAAAAGTTGTCCAAAGCAACACGTTCTCTACTCTCAGTGTCGAGCGATGGATACGCCTTGCGAACCAATCTTTCTATGTCTCTAGCATAAATCCCCACAGGCTCCCTTGGTCCCTGAGTTCTGGTTCTTAGTTGCATGCTATAATGATTAGTTATCTCCCTAGGTATTAAGAGTTTTTAGCGATGCTCTGACTTTTCTTAATAACTTTTCTGTACCCCACTGGCAGGGAATTCCATTTTCTAGCGGCCTCGTCTCTCAAATATGCTGGTAGAAGTCGAGACATATGAGGCTCACCTCACTTGTTCGCTAGCGCCACTCTTTCAAAAGTACCTAACCATTCCTCAAAATCATCTCCAAAATTTCCAAGATATAAAGGAACATCTTTAACCTCTGTAGCTCTGCGTTCTCGGCTGTGAGTGGGCATTATTTTATTATTTTTAGCGGAAGCGCTAGGCCTGCTATCACCATGAATACTCATGCTTTGCGTATCTAACTGTCTCAATTCAATTTTAGGCACACACGAACCACCTGTATACCGTCGATAAAATTTTTAAATAAAATATTCGGAAGAATTTAAATCCAGCGTTTTAAAATTGGTAAAAATTCAAAATCAACTTAACCCTAATCTATTTAAGACGTTTGTGCTAAATTCCGAACTTTTAGGTGTGCCTTAATTCGAAAATCCAGGCTTGCGGCATCAAATTGTAGTCAGCGTGAGCCTAGGGTGTCGTAGTTTTTCAGTAGAAAAGTTTTACATCTCGTATGTTTAAATTAATTTAATTGTGGTTCGTCTTACTCCCAATATCTTTATTAAACCGTCAAATAATATTAAACAAAATTATACAATAAATTGGTGGCAGAGCCACTTACCAATAATCCTCACTTAAACTGACAGCAATCTTGTGGCAATTAAAATTGCTAAGACTACTGCGCAGTCGCTTAAATATTCTAAGTTTCGCAATCCTCGAAATGTCATCTAGAATCTAATTTTAGCTCAATTTTTGAAATGTTTTTAGTTAGTTCTGAATTCCCAGAATCCACACCCAAAAATGAATCCAATTTAACATCCCACTTCACTCTCAAAATCACACGGCAATGCAAAATCTCCTAAATACAGTCAACTATACATGCAACAATAAAATAAAAATCACAGTACAATGGTAAATTTATTTTAATCAAAACAAAAAGTCACAGCCCTATGTAAAAATCCCACGACCAGATTTTGAAATTGACACTAAAATATTAATTTTTACATTGCCGTGGGACAGTAAAAACTATGCTAAATCTAAATCACACACGCTAAGCACATGCCAAAACACAGTACAACAAATTCACACTTATACACATTTTAACCAGCCGTTACACATCACACACAAAACGCACAATTTATATACACAAACTTACAAAACACCTTGCCGATATAAATTATGTCAAACAGTTTGGTAACTTCGGTTAATAATATCCCCGAACTTGTTTTCGTTCAATTATGGGTCACAAAATTATGGTCACAAGTGATTTAACGAAGTTTGCCCAATGTCAACCCAACAACTAGAAAAAAGAAACCAAAATTACAAAAAATAAAATAAGGTCAGGGTGGGGATGGAACGCACGACAAAACCCGTCTACAGCTCTCGAAGCCAGTCGACTACCAAACTTATTAAGTCGACAGAATATAAAACTATTTACATTCACATAGCATAATTACATGCAGTCACACAGCTTAGTGACACAGCATAATCACACGCAAACACAGAGAGCTCATTTTTGTCCTTTGTCAGACTGTGCTTTACAAAATTTTTAAATTTGACTTTGCTAAAATCGTTCATTAAAATTATGTTGAACTTGGGCTGAAATCGACTTCCTCAAGCCTAGTACACCGGGGTTTTAGATCCCTTACCGACACTAGGGGAATGGATACATTGTTTTAAAGATACTAATTTAATAATTGCTTGACGTTTAAAAATCAGTTTTGCATTTTATTTGAAGATTAGAAACACTAAATTTGCTTATAGTTAATCGAATCACACGATTTAACGCCGCTACAATACGAACAAAAGGATTAAAAATTGTGCGCACTGCATGCATACTAAAGTTCTCGAATATTGCCAATCATTTTACATCGAGGTAAAATTTAGCGAGGAAATGAATAACATAAGCATGGAAAGGGGGTGTTAAATCCAACCCTGCTGTAAACAGTTTATATATTTCTGTCATAATTTACCTAGAATATCAACCTAATTAAGTAGCGCTGCAAAGTTCCCTGCGATTTTAAGTTTACATGTATTTGTAACTACGGCATGGCAGCAGGAATTTAACCAACCAGACAGAGGGCAGCAGCACGATTTATATTTGCTACATGTTTCTATCATATTTCAGAGTATTTGCGATATGTACTTTATCTAGTAGCGTTTTTGATACAGTGAATAAACCTGTATTACACAGCTATATACTCCCTGAAAAAAGCATCCCGTAATCGTGCTTTAACGCAAATCTTTCATTGGTATCAAAATGTATTTTTAAAAATCTAGTCTCTTTAGTTCAACTTTAGACTGCGATATATATCTTTGAGCACTTTCCTTAATACTTTGGCCGTTTGGTTGCTAAAATATATAGTTATTTGGCGGTGTGTATTTCTCTTCTCGGGTGTATGCTAAGAATAGCATAGTTTCATTAGTTGGAGACTGAGAGCTGATGGTAATTTGTCATCTTAAGAACTGAACTAGGCAGAACACAGGGCTTAGCCATAACATTCCGCACTGCTGGGGCACACAATTTCTTAGGTAGGGCAGAGAGCAACCTCACCTGGCGTGTATAATCCGTGTTCTTTGCTTTTCTGACATCCCGCACTCAGGGCACGCCTGCACAGAGGGAGGACACGCCCCCCGTGCCATAACGCCCTTTGCCAAACCTCTGGCCCAGCGGACAATGGTTCAGATAGAGCCGCCTTCCCGCACCAACCCGCTGATTCCGCCTGGATAGACCAACGGCTTCTCTTCTCGGGCACCGCAGCTACCCCCTCTCCCCGGGACTTTGGACCTTGAGCATGTAATTACAGCGTGCAGTGCTATACTGCAGAAATTATATAAAGATCTAGCTACCGCTGAAGATATCCAGTAACCATTCAATTACTTAAGTCGCATAAATTTATTTAGTAATATAAATAAACAATAAAGACTTTCTTTTCTGTTGTTCATACAATGAAAATGAAACTTCATTAGGGAAACGGATACGGAACGAAATGTCGAAATGCAAGTGCCTATTCTATTCACCAAAATATGCGTTTGTGGAAGTTGACCCGGCTTCACAAAGAAACTTTATTCATTCCAAACGTGTTCTCAAAGTTTTCTTTAATTTCATGCACTCAGTTCGTGCACTAAACCTTATGCCGCCTCGGTCGAAATAACAAAAAAGTCATCATGAACTATTTCCAAAACTGACCAAATTCTACTTCTTAAAAAGGTCTAGCTCAAAAAACATAGCCATCGGTTTTTAAGAAATTCCAAAAATGTAGGTCAAAAAATGCACCAGTATTGGCACTGTACAGGGCAGTGTCCCTATAAATATATGTTCATTATTAAACTTATAAGCATAATTTTGAACGACGTTCCAAAGCCTGCCGTAACCCGACACTAAATAGTATTGGTATAGTATTTAGTTTTGCTATAGTCTGCCTAGGCGTAGGTTTCGACGCTTCAGCGATTGCATTGTGAGCAGTGCAAAACTTTTATATTTAAATCGATCAATTTTTCGGACAAATGCTGAAGAAGCATTTACGAATATTAATTTCTCATCGTAGTAAGAAATCCGCCTGGCGGAGACCCGGTACCTCCCTGAGACCACGGACCTCGGCCCATGTATAAAATCCGGCGCACCCTTCAAGCACTCTATTCTGGAAGCCCAGTAACAAGACGGAGTGAATTTATGCAATAGCGGACTGTCTAGATTGAACTAGCCTCTATGAAACGAAGTTGCATCATCTACAGGCATATACATGTGATCAAACGACGAACGAGCTTTCCAATATTGGTCCAACGTATGAAATTGTAGGCTCTAAGAGCTAATTAAACATGAAAAGTAAGAAAAAACAGAAAAGTATATTACATATGCGATAATCTTTACTCGCTATATCTTTGCAAATATGGATGGATCGAAAATATTTTGTGAACGACTTTCCGAGGCTAATAGTGTTATATTAGCCTTTTAAGGTTGGAATTAATTGGCACTTTTTACATATCTTAAATTCTGCCATTGTTGTCAGCATGAATTAAATTCAAATCGCGGGCTACTATTCATCTGCTCTAGCAACTAAGTCGATCGGAGTTGTTACTCTGATTAGTAAGACTTCTCGAAAACAGGGATCACACACGTACAAACGTATAGTTCAGGAAATGAGCAAATATCAAGAGTCGATGATTGTAGAATCTGCTGCAGAGTGTGACGCTCTTCATCTTTTCTGTATAATCGGCCACGGTACGTCGCGGTTGTTTGCGCCTCTACCCAACCACCGCTCAGATTTTCGTTTTACCGTTACCAAGTTGGTCGAAAACATTCCTATTTATGTTCGTGGACCACTACATCCAGCCCACCAGGTTTTCGACCTACCGCCTGATAGCGCACCCACCCAGGTTTTTACACAACTAAATTCGGACCCCAGCTTTCGAGCCACTTTTTCAGACACCTTCCCAGGTTTCCAAACCATATTTTCAGCGGAACAGGGTCTGATATTTAACATGGCTGGGGTCGGTATGTTTTCGTCCCAGTTTTCGTAACACCTTTCAGGGAGAAAAGAACGTGACTTACCACGGTCGATTACATAGAAAAGCTGAGGAATGTCACACATCAGCGGAGCTGGCCATCACTGATTCTTCTTTTATATAGCGGACACATTCACACTCAGTGATGTAACAATACATGGACCTGAAACAGTCGTTGACAAAGTGCCATATATTATGCAAGTGGAAACCGTATGAGTGTACACCGTGATGGTTATTAATTTACTAAATTCACGAAAACAAACGTTCAAACTTTCGCCTTCACAATTCTGACATTAATATTCTCAATTCAGCAAACGCGAACATGAGCTTTAACACAATTTGCATCCGAGTACATTTGCGTAACTTATCGTTTGTTCCATGCTTAATGTGCAGATCTCTGTTCGCGGTCTGTGAAAGCATAGAAATACGCTATAAAAATGCGACTACAATAATGATTTTAGCTGAACGTGGTCAATACCCTGTCATGTTTAGTCGTGAAACTGTGACAGCGATCAGCGTCCACCTTCTATTTTATCACAAATAGTGTTCGCATACATATAGTAAAATCGCGATTACCGTGCGAATCTTCGTATTTTTGTTACATGTTTAGTGTAATAGTTGTGTCGTTTGCACTATTATCGTAGGAACAATGTTGGCTGTCGCTACAATTATTAATAGGTTTCGTGGCAACAGTTGGTATCGTTTCGCAGTTTTAATTTTAGCACGTATCGTGAACATTAATACAATTTTAGTGCAATAAATTAGATTGTTCTGCAGATTTTGTAGAAATAAGCAGTATGATTTCCACAAATTCTGCAAGTATCAACGTGAGAATACATGTTACTATGTGCAGTGAGTGCACACATTTATCTATGAATATAAAGACTTAAAATCATAAAATATTTGGTGAGCAATTACTAATAACCATTCTGTGGTCGTATATAACTTAGCCCTTTCATGCCCGAATTAATGTGTGTATCTTGGAATGTTTGACTAACTCAAGCCAGTAGCTAGCAATCAAAGCCGTGACAGTTCGGGCCGTTCGGGTGAAAGTTGTGTCGTAAACCGCTGACCTACATGGGAACCGCAGCTCAGTTTCTTAAGGAACTTCATAATGCGAGCGAATAACATTGTACTTTCAAACGTACAGCACACGACAAACTGCGTAGCCAGAAAGACGCACAATGTGCGTTAGGTCCATTTGGTCCTAGTGGGCATGAATGAATTAGTTATGCGATAGTGATGGGCTAATTATTAGTTAACGGCTGAAAAACAATAAGAGGTTGTAAAGTATTCGCAAAATCTAAACAAATTCCTACATAGGTGACGGCTTTAATGTATATGCTGTGAAACGGTACTCAGAAATCTTTGCTTCAGTGATAAACAACTACCTTTGGCTGACTTTTCACACATACGTGGTCCCGCCCAACGCAAATAAATTTACATTATTTTTCAAACTAGTGGCGTTGGAACGTTTTCAATTCGCGTTGGAAGGGCAATTCAAATCCCAATTGTAGATGAGTACCATTGTGTGGGTCAGCCACAGTTGATTCTCTCGCGCCTTAACTCAAATTACGTTTAAAGCTGTATCTTGCTGAAGATTTGTTAAACGTAATGTATGTATGCTTAATTATGGTAATTAGTAATTTTATGTATATATTATAGCCATATATATGCACTTTTTTCAACTTGCGATATAGTTAAAATTCCTATCTATTACAAAATTGAACCTATAACCTTACACAGCTTACATAAAAATCTAACAATCAAAGCCTAAATAAATCATTGTATTCATCGTTTAGGGGAATTTTTGTGTTTGATAGATCTCAGCAATACCTTTTTCGTCTAAATGGTTTTCAATTCATATGTTTTATAGGTCTTTTTTGTGCGTTGATTAATTTTGTGCCATAGTATTTAATTATATTTGACATTTGAATGTAAAAAAAGTTTAATATCCTCTCTGGTATGGGAACAGCAGATGAGATCTGTCCGCTTGAGGCTTATCGATTCTATAAGTGTATCTGGTGGTTTTTGCGGGTTCTCACATTAGTCGAGTCAAGTACAACCGGGTGGCCGTCTCCGAGATAGAGATTCCCACAGCAGCTATAGTTGTATATTTACATCAGATTGCTGTAAAGCTGAAGTGCTAATAGTATATAATGAATTGGTTGCGGAGCTATTATGTATATAATACATATACAACTAAACCTAATACCTACTGCTGTTTAATTTGGCGCAGAATCGTTTACTTGTTAAATTGTTAGCACATTCAATTGTGTTAATTTCTATGTTTATACAACACAAAACATAAATGCAAGAGCTGTTCATTTTGTTATTATATAGAATATTTACAGTTTCATTGATTCGCCGAAAGACGTATGCTTCTACATTAACTTTTAAGCTGTTCAACTTTTATGTTTTTATAGCTTCTGAACACTGGCGTTTAACCGTGTCAGCGCTTCGTTCAAAAGTGAGAAAATAAGGGTTTCTTTTGATTTGTTTCTGTATATATTTTCTGAACACTATCTATCTATTGAAGTATTTGTGTGATTGGTGACGGGCATTAGTGTATGATCTGCATAGAGTATTTACGTTTTAGGTGCTTTATGTGCCTAGTTTAAAGAATCGGTCTCCCTGCATTGTTTGATTTTATACTGCCATAACTACAATTGATTATTTCTGCAGGATATTTAAGGCTCTAAATGTCATCATGTTGTTTGGTCTTTAACCAGGTATTAGATGAAACATTGCAACGAGGATGTCATTTATTGTGGTCATTTTGTATTTTGAAATCAAAATAGTGCTCGTGTACATTACTCTTCACTGCAGACGGTAAAGTTTAACTCCGCGGCAAATATTTAACGCACAAATATTTTTATTGCATTCCAGGTAGAGACCAAAAATTCCAGGCCCATTCTACGGTAAAGAACCAGTGCAACAGGCAAGCTTGTTTTGGGCTTAAACATGTGTTTCTCTGAATTATATTCTATTAATAATTTTTACAAACCTATCTTAATGGAAACACAATTTATATTTTGAAACAAAAAACGCAGCCGAAAAACTTCCAGTACATATGCGTTGCTTGGTTAGCCATGACAATATATACAGCGGATACCCAGATTGGTTATATAGAAACATGGATTTATATACAAGATTGCGTTATGCACAACTAAATAACTAAACCATGCTAATTTTACTGTTTGAAAAGATGGATTGTGAAATTGGTGTACAATATTCGGTAGAGTGTGCGAATTATTTTGAACAACTAACTATTTTAACTCTGTGTTAAATCTAATCTGCACCATCGGGGATTATATGAGTTCTGAAGTGTAAATATTGTTGAACTACTTTTTGATTCATGGAATATAACTTCTGTGACTTTTTCATATTTTATGAAAGCAAAAACGAAAGTTTATGTCATGTTCACGTTTTTAGACATTATTTGTCGATACTAAATTCGGACCATGACTCTATTTAACTATTAACTCGTATTGAAAACATATACATGTATATCATAATGATTTATATATCACAATGATTTATAGCTTGGATGCACCTGATTCAGCAGCTGAACTAGTTGTTTTGTGCCAACCGTTATTTACGCCATTTCCCTACTCAATCTTTAGTTATGCCGTTTGCTCTTTAGCAAAGGAAAATGAATATTTGATAGAATCCATATCTCTTCGTTCAAACAGCTCCAGCAGCTTAGTTTTAAGCTGACTTTTCAAGGCACACATAATCACATAGCTAGTAGCATGTTTCAGTGTAGTGTGTTGTGTAGGTAAAGCTCACAGTTCCACATGAAGTAGGAGTAAGCTGAAGTTTGTGTGTTCTTTTTCATTTTTGTGTGTCTCGATTGTTTAACACCGCTTCTATTTACCGCAGTCATAACTTATGTAGTTCCAGTCTTAGCGTTGTTGTTGTCGGCGATAACTATTGAACAAAACTTTTCTACTGACATACCAAAAACCGTCTTTGTAATTGCTGGGCTGGTATTTGCCTGCCTATCCGTGAGGCTTATATTATATTTGTTGCTTGCTATATAGGCAAATAAAGTTTCTATTTTTGTAATGATTTCATTGTGCTTCTTAACAAATTGCAACAACTGCTTACAGCGTCTCGTTTTGAACTAATTTATTGGAGAAGTACACTTGTGCGATATTTTAAGATAATAAACTATTTGTTCTATAACAAGAAATATTTCTTGAATTAAACGTTGTAAAACGGCAAAATCAGCGAAAGGTTTGTCTCGGATTGCAAAATTAAGACATTTTATGTGCATGTCTGGACGGTATACACATATACAAGCATAGATATGCGTATTTACGCCCATACATACATATGTATATCGCTCAAAATACTTTCTATGTGAAATTTAAGCGAAATTTCTTTAATTTTGCACCACCAGATATTTCTTTTATTTCCAGATTCAAAGACTCAAAGAAATATTCCCTAAAATATTCCCTAAAACCCAAAGAATTCCAAACTCAAAGAAATATTCCCTAAAATTTTAAAGAATTATTTCTGAAATTTCAAAGATATGTCATTATTTAAAAGATAGTTTTTGAAACTTCGAATCATGCTTCTTTGAATTTTAAAAGAATATCTGATGGTGCAAAATTCAAAGAAATATCTTTTCAATTTCACAGAAATCAATGTTCAGTGTACATATGGTCATACATGTATACTTGTGCCCATATTATGTATATCCCCAGCAGTTGGATGTTTACTGCACTAAATTCTAGAAACCAACAATACGTAATTTTTTGTACCAAATTCACAGCTTTACAGAAAAAAGGGTAACGCAATGTACTATTTTTCAGCGAGAATATTGTTTCCTAGTGGCGCCTTTTACTGCTTTTAACTATTTCTAATCTGAAAGTGTGACAACGACGGTCCAAATGAACTCCATCATGCTTTTCTGAGTTATATCTTGTTGGAGGTTAGATATGTTAATTTATAACATAGCTAATGTTTCAGATCTATTTTTCGTTATTTTTTGTTTTAAACTAACATTGAAATAAGGTAGAATCTTCACGGTAGTTGGGAATTCTTCGACCGAGGCTCTTAGTATACTATTTTGTGGCAGAGCTATAGTCATCTAGTTGGGAATTTTATTACTTTTGACTATATATCTCCAAGATAAATGTATGAAACCAACGGTCACAAAGAATTTTTACCATTTGTTTATGAATTACGTTTTGTAGCGCTATATATGGTTTACTAGATAGCTAGGCATCGAGGTGTAAAGTACAGATTTTTCGCGTTTTAAACAGTGAATTGTGCAGTAGTTGAAAACTCGTCGATCAAGGCGCTTATAGAAATATGTATGAAATAGGTGTAGTATGTATCAACTATATATTGCACCCGTGCATACGTACAGACATTTATATCATGGCGCACAAGGAGTGAGACTAGAGTGACAGGTAACCCCAATTTTTGGAGAATTCGTAAATACAGCGTACTGGTTCCATTATTATATATAATAGGCAATAACGGTTGCAGTAGGCCTAATAGAAGTCGCACCGACGCTTTTCGCTCCCTTATTCTGGAAACTCGACTTTTATATGTATGAATGCAGTGGGTGAATGTTTTCAAAACAAATTCAAGCCAGCAAACCAAGTCGAACTTCTATTCGCACGGTACAACCGCAACGTTACAGAAATGAATTTTACATTATACGCGTGCATTCATTCCACGTCAATGCAATTCCTATTTCTGTCGTCAGAGTTCGCTGCTAAGGTCCTCTCCCGCCTGGCCTTATAAGTATATTAACTTTCGTGAACACGATCGACTGCATTAAAATAGCTAATTTAATATTTATTATGCTTATTGTGACCTGTGTTAGATTGCGGTCTTTTAGAACTCAGTCGCCAGGTTTCATTGGTGTATAGGTAATTAGAGTGTTGACATGATTGGCCATTTAGCGTTGAATTTATATTTAGATACAGTCTTCTACTTTCCTTCTTCAAAAGATATAGTAAACATAGATATATAATTTTTGCTACATAAAAATTTTAGAAAATGTTGCAGAAGCATTTAATTTGTATTTATTTAATGAAAAACCTGTTCATAGCGTCTAACACTAATGGGTACATAAATTAAGCCTTTTCACGAGCAGAATTGATTGCAAAAGGCAGGTTTAATATTATACTAATTTTGCTGCTACAAAATATGATGTAAAAATGGCAGAGCAGATTGATAACGTGGATTGGATTGGAAGTAATAGCTAACGTAGCAGCTTTGACATATCACGCACGTAGTAGTCTAGTTGTAGAAAGTAGCAGTTTTATCTGTTGTGATTGCGGTCACATATAGCTTAGTCGGTTAACCGTCTGCTTGCGTAAAGAAAACCGGAAGGTCCTTTGCTCGATCTCAAGCGAACTTTTCAGAATGTTGCTGTTCACCTCCTTTCGTCCGTATGGACATAACGCTTGGACGAGGAACGGTATTGTGTCATTACAAGTTAAATAGTTCTCTGCTTTAACGATGATAATTGTTTCATACTACTAATTCGGCGTTCACGTTATAATGTCCCCGCTGTTTGGAACGTTTGTCCCCCTGTAGACGCGACCCTACGGTATAGACGGTCATGGTGACACCCATACTGCAAATCAAGTGCCGAGGGTGTACGACATACCCCTAGCTACTACATTTTATCTTTACAGTGTCGTACGCACCCTTAGCTAGCGATTTGGCGCGAATTAACTATAACGGATACCGTCTGTCGCTAATGCGGTTTATTAGTTAATTGTGGCGCGTAGACTTATTTAAATTCTTGATATTTGTATTTAGGTCATATGAACGCTGAAGAAATACAACCGCACAGTCTTAATAATACTGCAAGAAGACACGGTGTGCTTGACACTGTCGAGATGTGGCGATACCCATAGCTAGCTACCTTTGGAAAATTTATTAAAAACGCGGGGTGTCTAAGACATCCTGTTGGCGACAGTGTGCCTTACACTGTGGGGTGTACATAGGTTCCAAACGTTGGGGATATTATAACGTGAGCGGGGCATAACTTGGTAATATATCACGCGATTATTAGATCATCTGTTTCTTGGAGAACATGGAAAACCCCAGCTATACTACCGAAACATCTAGTTTTGCATAGAAGTTATCCCAGAAGTTATAAAACTAAAATTTCTATATAACTAGAACAATAACACAATATCTCATTCTAAATCTTCCAAATACTCTTTCTAAAACTTCTGTTGATAGCATCGCGGTGCCGAACGCGATAGGGTTGTCATTTTGAGTTTTACATTAATTCTTTTACTTCAGAGATAAAGGTCAAATTTTTCATGCTAGAAAATAGAGCCTTAATTTAAAAAATATAACAATTTTAATGGCTATACTGAATGAAATCCTTAACTTAGCTTAGCTTAACTGTCCACACTCGTAAAACGTATTTCTATATAACTAGAACAATAACACAATATCTCATTCTAAATCTTCCAAATACTCATTCTAAAACTCCTGTTGATAGCATCGCGGTGCCAAACGCGATAGGGTTGTCATTTTGAGCTTTACATTAATTCTTTTACTTCAGAGATAAAGGTCAAATTTTTCAAGCTCAAAAATAGTGGCTTAATTTAAAAAATATAACAAATAATTTCAATGGCTATACTGAATGAAATCCTTAACTTAGCTTAGCTTAACTGTCCACACTCGTAAAACGTATGAAAAATACGTTAAAGTTTTATTGACAGGCTTTCAATTATTTTGTCACACTAGAACAAAGTCAGGCAGGTGTAAATTTATGCCAGCGTTTGAAGAACATAACTCACATTAATCACTCTTCCGAGCCACATGTTTTATATCAAAAATATGGTGACAGGCATTGAATATCGTTGTATCAGTGAGATTTGTACAGATATAATTTATCTTATTTTGTTCCATGCTCTAAGGTAGTTAGTGGTACTTTAACGCTTATGAACAAGAAATGGCACACATCAAGACCCATGTTAAAATATGCATATATTGAGAGGTTTATGCTGTTAGGAGATATATTTTTCTAATGCTTCAAAACCAAGTATGAATGAAATTAAGGTACGGCTTAGTATTTTGCTTAAACTGCTACAATATAAATTACAGTGTATTTTATGGTTGGTCAAATATATTTTATCTAAATAGGGTTACTTATTATACTTATGCAGCGCTGCGCTTACGTCCAACGCTGCGTGATGTGAAAAACACAAACAACAATTCTTAGATCTCAAACACAACTAAATTTATTCAATATATGCACAATTTATACAAATTTCAAAAGCAGATTTTGTTCAATTTGCTGTGCGAAAACACAAAAATATATGCAAATTAAAATTAATTATTATCCGACCACACATGTATTTTGCACACCACAAGGACCAATCTTACTGGTATTCATCATTAAAAATAAATATATTTCTGTTTATATAAAATTTGCCTTACATTGTTCGTTTTATATTCTCACATGAACACAATATTTGACTTGTTTACGTGTGCCCAGGGGATGCATTGGCAAAAGTGGCTCATAAATTACATAATGCTTGTTTTTATCGTTGCTGGATGTAGCTTGTGAATTGCGCGCTGATTTATATGCAATATTTTGGTGAATTCTGGTGTAACAAGTAACTTAAAAAATAGGTGTGCACGCAGTGACTTAACATAATATGCACAGTTCCCTTCTTTTTAAATGCCAAACTGCTTTTGTCATTGCCGCCACGCTCTGACAGTTTTCTCGGATATTTTCGGACACTATGCATGGTATATGCGTATTTTAACAATTGTTCAAAGCTTGAAATCATTCAAAATATTTCCACCAAACCGCTTTTTAACGCCATGCTTAAATTCACACAGTTTTATGCGCTTATATGGAAAAATTCCGTAACATCGACTGGTCGTAAGAAACTAAACAATAAGTGGTGTATTAACAGTTTAAGAATCATACGTTAAGCAATGAAAACCTACAAAATAGCATGAAATGTTTAATTTAGGTTTCATGAACCGACGAAATACTGGCTCTATTAATTTCAAGCATGCAATGCTAGTTCTTGCTTGAAGCTGTGTTTATGTAGCAAAACACATGTATTCCTAGTGATTCCTAGCAAAATATATCCATAAGAATATATTTGACAAACATAGGCAAAAATTAGGGGAAAATACACAAAAATTGGGGGAAATTAGCACTTCGAAAAGTTAAAAAATTTGAGTCCCAAAAAATTTCGAAAATTTATCCTTCATGATGACCCCCACACCGACCGGCTGGTTTCCTCCTGGGAGCACATCCTCCCTCTCTCGAAGGAACTGCTGTCAGGCGTCCTGTGACTTCTGACCTTGTGCATATATGATTACATCTTGTTCGCTGTTTATATATGCCGTAGCGCATTCAGAAATATATGTTGCACTTTAGTGTTGTGCAACGGCCGAATTTTTCGCTGGGCGCCTGCCGCCGGCCGATTCTAAAATTTTGTGGCTGGTCCATGTTCGCCTAACCGGTACTACGGCTGGCCGATAAAACGGCCAGATGGAAAAACGGCCGGCCCAGCCGGAAAAACAGCTTACTGGGAACACCACCGACCAGAAAATCGACCCACGGAAAAGCATATTTGATCGGATTAATGCTTAATCTATGCCAAGCAACCCGAAAGCAACTTATATTTTAGAACGAAGCCTATAGAGACCACAGCTACCTGGCGGCCTCTAATGGTCACGGAATAAGCGTGAATCAGATATTTCTCTAAGCTACTTTTGCAGTTTTGTTGCTTAAATGTGGAAAGACTCGAGAGTTTTCAAAAGTATCCCGACATATTTCCGGTTTATATCAGCTGTTGACGACAGTTTACATACACTGAAAATGGGTTTCCATGAAATTTAAAGGAGGTTCTATTCCTTGAAATTTCTAAGAATTATCTTTTAAAGAATTTATTATGAAGTATTTCTGAAATTTCAAAGAATATTTCTTTGAATTTCGAAAAATTGTCGTGCAAAAGTCAAAGAATCTTTTAAATTTCACGGAAATTCTGCTGAGTATATGCATATAATGCTTGCTGATACATGCGCCAAGGTATGACCACGTTCGTACCGTCAATTCCACATTATCTGTTTTAAAACATGTGCGCCGCTACACTAATGCACCACAGATTATTTCCAAACGTTAAACTTATGATTGCACTAACAGTGTACTTTACATATACTGTAGGCATCTTAATTTACGTCTTGTACAATATAAAATTTTGAGCCTTATCGGTTCACCCGTTATAATTTAAAACAAAGCACCTGTTTTGGGTTTATTTTTGTTCAAATAGGACATTATTCAACTGAATTTCTATTACCTGTACACAAGCAAATAAGACGAAATTTCCTAGTGACGTCATAGCTGAAAAATTAGCCTATTTACAGATACACGCCGGAGTCAGATGCCGTTGCAATAAAATTGAGTGTTTATTACCTAAGCTTCTCACAAATGTCCTTGACCACGACTGTCGCGTTAAGAAAGCGATGTCACCAGCAGGATTATCTATTTTATGCTCATGCTTATAAATTCTATACTGCTAAACTGTGCTTTTTTAACGTATATTTCTGAAAACATTCAGTTTGGCTGAGATTCTGACAGCAGCTTGTACGCTGAGCTTGAAAGTATACTCTGTATGTGCCAAATGCCAACTTTTCACAAATATATGCTAAATTTAGACACCAAATTTTTTAAAGACATACAGATAGTAGTTGCAGTTATAATTTCCTATTGCGCTAGAGTACCTACTTGTCTATTTGTAAATCCTGTTAAGACGGTGGTTTGGGACCTCCCGCAGTTTTTAGGTCAGTTTCCATAACCGGATTTTCCTACCGCCACTTTTTCACATACACGCAGTAAATGTAAATTAAAATGCTTAGTCGGACCTCCGGAATTTTCAGGCAGCTTTACGCTCCTGATCTATTGGATAAATCAAAATCGTGATTAGCGTTTTTAATGCCTGGTTAATTCAACCGTCAAAAAGGAACACATAACATAATGTATCGCAACAAAGATCAAGACAGAATCACAAAAACGACACCAGCTGCGCTCAGCGACTTCGAGGGATGCCGCCGGACCAACAGTCGCGCGGGAAAAGAAAAAAATCATGAAGCGGGCAACAAGGACAAAGAGCGTCGACTAGATGCGGCGAAATAAATCACACGATAAAATAACGACAAAGTCCAGGATCAATGACATAGACACAGAAATCTATGCCAGCTCGCACTCAGCACTCCCAGCCAGCGCCAGCCAAAATACAGAAAACCGCGCGAAAAAAAAGAACGATGCGGCACTCGAGGACAAAGATCGGCAGATCGGCGCATAATAATCCACGAAAAAGAAACCAAAAAACCGGACACCAGTTCTGCAATTTTTCAGCGACTTCCTGAGCCATGTTACGCCGCGATTCAGGACGAAAAATAAAAATAGGAAGCCGCTTGCGGGTAGAAAATTAAAAAAATTGTCAACTGAACGGCGGTAAACTGAAGTGACAATCGTGAATGCGTTTTTGACTAATATTCGCGGCTGAAATAGTATAAATCACACGATAAAATTAACTGACAATTAGTCGTCTTAAATTGGATCAAATGTTGACATATTGAATCACAGTAACCTACCGCTACAGCCTTGCACTTTCAAGCCAATTTCCTAGTCCTTATGCTTGCTGTTCAGGTACTCAAAAATAATATAGTAAAAAATGCTTTAGGGTAGAAAATTAAAAAATTGTCAACGAACGAGCGGGCAACTGTAGTGACAAATTGTGAATGTGTTTCGTTATACTTTGTGTGAAATAGTATAATCACACGCAGCAAAATTAAACTGACAATTAGTTGTCTTAAATTGGATCAATGTTGACGTATTCGAAATCACAGTAACTGATGCCAGCCTTGCACTTTCAAACGACTTCCTGAGTCCTGTTATGCTTGCTGTTTCAGGACCAAAAATAACAGAAGTTGCTTGGCGGTAGAAAAATTGTTAATGAACACCGGCAAACTAAAGTGCCAAATTGCGAATGTGTTTCTGATGATATTTTGAATGCTGAAATTAACGAATCACACGAACAAATTAAACCGAAAATTAGTCGTCGAACAGAATCAATTGTACGTATTGAATCAGAAACCACACCAGTCCTGCAATTTCGAGCGACTTCTGAGCCATGTTAATGGTCTTCGTGTTCAGGATGAAATAAATAATAACCGCTTGCGTGTAGAAGTTGAAAAAATTGTCAACGAAACAGCGGACCTAGTTTTCACAAAATCGCGAATGCATTTCTGACTAGCTTTCGAATGCTGAAATTGTACGAATCACACGTACAAATTAAATTGAGATTATTGCTTAAATTTGGATCAATGTCTACATATTGAATTCACAGTAAAAAAAACTGAACTCGCTAGCTTCTGCACTTTCAAGCGACTTCCCTAGTCTGATATGCTTGCTGTTCAGGACCAAAATAAAGATAGAAAACCGCTTGCGGGTAGAAAAAACTAAGAAATTGTCACCAATTGCGGCAACCAACGCTACAAATTGTGAATGCGTTTCCTACTATTTCGGCTAAATAGTATGAATCACACGATAAATTAAACCGACAATTAGTCGTTAAATGGATCAATGTTGACGTATTGAATTACAGTAAAACTGACGCTAGTTCTAACTGAACCAAGAAGGTTACACATTAATCGGTGA